>SNQJ01S0001390.1:283777-293941 GCA_010110895.2 Picea sitchensis
AACATGGTTGGATTTTTTGTCCCCGCAGGTTTCGAACCGGTGACTTTAACATCACGGAGTGGCTTAACAACACACTCCATCACCAACTGTCCTACACCTCGGGGACTTTACAATTTTATTTTTAAATTTATCTTTTTAAACATAAAAAAAACAAATATATGAAAAAAATTAAAAAATATTTATGTTTTTCTAAGTTAAAAGATATTTATGTATTTCTTTTATGAGAGGAAAATTTAAAAATTAAATATGGATAAAACAAAACTTATTATCATATAATTTAATTTATATTTTTAATTTAGAGAGGATTCTTTAGAGTTTCTAATTTATTCGATCAACAACGTAAGTTGATTCCTTATTTAGCTTGGAAAATGAAATTAGTACCCTTCATGTGGAAAGTTTTGGATTCTAACTTATAGGATATAAATATTGGGTCTCATTTTCCCACACTCATAAGCATCTTTGATATGTTGAATGTGTAATTACAAGTTTGAGCATGAATACATTATGCATGGAGATTTACCCTAGAGGAGGGTGGGGAATAAAATTGGAATAAATAATAAGATAAGATGTAAGGGATAAAATTTGATTCCTTTATTTCCAAAAGAAAGAAAGATTATTAAAAGTTTAAAAAAATTGAATAAAAAATAATAAAATTTGTTCGGATTATATATATATATATATATGTATGGATGGATGGATGTATGTGATCAATAAAACTTCAAAGGATTATTTAAAGTTTCTAATATTTTTTATCAAAAATCTAAGTAGATTTCATGTTTAGTTTGGAAAGGGAAATTCATATCCTTAAGGTTTCAGATTCTAAATCATATAGGGGATGTAAATATTAGGTGGTTTTTTTTCTCAATGTTGCTTATCCATCCTCATAAGAATTATCGATATGGTGAGTTCTTGAATTTTCGATTGAGCATCAACACACTATCCATAGAGATTTACCTTATAGGAAACCTAATCATGAATAATAAACCTTGAACAAAGAACAAAATAAGTTTCCATATTTATTAATTCACGTGGATTAAAAAGATAAAAAATGTTGTGGCTCAATTATGTAGTAGTGCAAACTTAAAGTTCCTCGTCTATAGAGAATCCAATGTCTCCTCTACAAATATATCATGCTATCCAAATACGATACCACTTTAAAATGGGGTCTATCCAAAATGGAAGGATAGATGTTTCTCATTGTATGGAACAACTTTCCCTTTAGTCCATTCATGACATGAAAATTATTAGGAGTGTATCTTTATCAATTTTCATGATCCCTCTATCTCCAAAGGATTATTCTTCTTCCTCTGGTTAACTAAACTCTCTAGTTGTAAAACTGTTTTGTTTATTATCCTTTGATTTTTCATTTCATCTATGTTGTTTGGTCATATATTTCACTCTCTCCTCATCAAAAGAATCCTCCAATACTTCCTTAACTAGGATGGCCACAAAATTTCATAACTAAACCCCTATTTTATCTATGATTCCTCTTTAAGTAGTTTGCATATAAGATTAAGTTATCTTAAGTAGTTTGCATGCAAGATTAAATTATGTTAAAGGTTATTTGCCTCACCCCATTATTGATTAAATTATGTTAAAGGTTTGTTGCCTCACCCCATTATTGATTAAATTATGTTAAAGGTTTGTTGCCTCATCCCATTCTTGGTGATTCTTGGAATCAATGGTGAAGGGAATAATAAGAAACTCTTCACGTGTTCTTGTTTTCTCGGACATGTTTGTTATTCAGCTAGACCTTAATGGTTACCATCTCCATGAATACACTTACTCTATCTTAGTGGTTTTAATTCCCAAACCAAATTTGGAAATTACCTTATTTTCATGTGGTTGACAAGTATGAGTGATATGACATTATCATACACTAAACATGGATATCCATGGCACCTATGTATATACACATGGAACTAAAATAGAATGGACATGGATATCCATGGCACCTATGTATATACACATGGAAATCAAATAGAATGGACATGGATATCCATCGGTTAGTCCTCTAAGTTGTACTAATTGTGATGGCCTAACATATCTTCTACCAAAATTGACTAGGTTTTCTCATTTCTTCATTTGTTTGGAATGTTGTAAATTTTACTTAATAAATTGTTTCATTTTCTTGATAGCAGGGTTTTGGTTGTGATCCACTTCATTTAGCACAAAATGTTGTTTCTTGTTAAGCAATAACTATTAAGTATTTCACTCTAAAGGATTAATTTTCTCAATGGATTACCTCCCTTTGTTGGGTGATTGTGTTTTATCTTTTCCTTAGTGATTAGAGAATTTGGTTCAAATCAAATTTCTTGAGCAATATATCATGTTAATTTTCAATTATATATTTTTGAGTAGTGCATGCATAATTCCCTTTTTCTTGGTGGATTATATCCTTTTTGGTGAATGGATAATTTGGTTGTGATCAAGCTCATCAAGAAAAATATTTTATTTCTGGTTGAGTATAGGTTGCAAAGTAAGGTAACTAATTTTTTTTGTGTGTGAAAATCAATTTTCTCTTTCCAAACAAGTTTTTTCTATTGGTTTCCAACTCCTACTTCCTGGAAAAATTATTTTAAGATAAAATGTCCAATTGATTATTTTTTTTAAAGGTTTTGGTTTTTCTTTCTAATTAGGATTATTTCTACAAGCCTGGGATTCCTTTGGACTCCTCTTATGGAAAAAACAATTGATGGAAAAAGTCTAGTTTTCACTTTCCTTTATTAATTTTTTTCTTGGGACATTTTATTTCTTCTAATGTTATAGTAGATGTTCATCATAATTTTAAATCGTTAGTTCATTTTGTAAGACTATTGCTAAAACTCTAATTTCGAGGACTTGTGGGGGCATGTTTTATAAAATTACCCCAAAAGTACCTTTTAGGATGACTTTTACATAGTCACCCCTAAAGTCCTTGAAATTAAATTTTTAGTGATGATTTTTACATAATCATCATTAATTCAAGGACTTTTGGGCAAATTTTGTAAAAACCACCCTTAAAAATACATTTTGTTAAATCACTCTTAAAAAAATTTGGCAGCAATTTTGAAAAAAACATCATTAAACTAGACCACCATCAAAAGGGTAAATTGTTATAAATCTTACTCCTTTTCCCAATCCAACATCATAAGCCTCTATGACTCAGAATACATATAACATATGTTATATGTATTACATATAACATATGTATACATATAACATATGTTATATGTATTCTCACGAGGGAGTAAACAAAGTAGAAATTCACCTCTACCCCTCCCTAAGAAAATCAATTATTTTCCTTCCCATATAATGGCTCATTGGTAAGTTCTATATGTGTTTCGTGCACACATTCTTAGGACATACATTACTCAATATAGTCATAACAAGAACATATATATTCAATATCAATGGAGGTTCAAGGTCATTGTAATTAACTCCTTGGATTTCATCATGCATATAGGTTTTCCCATCACAATTTTGTAATATCAGTTAACAACATCATATTTCAACACACCATAACATAATTAATTATAAGTTGGTCATAACATTTCCATCTTTTCATCATAACATTTCTATCTTTTCATCATATTCACATAATATATGTGAGAATAGGTTAGCGATCCTAGAGGTATACAAATCACAACATATGCATGGATATGTGTTTCATCTCAAGAATGAACATGTCATCATATAATATAAGTCAAATTCCAATATATATGTAAAACATAAAAGGTCCATCACCACATCAATCTATCAAAATAGCACACAAGGTTTCCCTAGACATTTGGAGTCACCATCCGAATAAGGTGCAATGTCTAAGTCTGAAATTGGGGCACTATATAATATTTACATCAAACCTATTATAATGTTTTTTTTTCAACGGGAAAATTTCTCAATTATATTATAAAAATAATATTTTTTCTCTAAACAAGAGATGTTACAAAGAACAGCAAAAAGAGATGAAATTGTCTATGAATATTTCACCAATAGAGGTCTCTTGACCAGTAGATAGGGAAAATTCATGACCATGACCATAAAACAAAAACCATACATCCCTAGAAAATTCATTGGAGAAGAAAACCAACACGCAGGCTGCAAAAAGAGATACAAAACAGGGGAAAAAACCCAACAAAATCCAGTCACAGAGTAGTCGTCGCTACTACAAATGGTTCACGCGTCCTCACGATGCATTAAAAAATCGTAAATGCATATCTTGCATCCTCCGTCACTGCCTCCCTCTGTCACTCAAACAACCCTTGGTCGCACAGATGCATGCTCGGAGAAGGATTCTGAAACAAACAACCCCTTAAATGCTACCTCGGCCCCCAAAATCCACCACAGAACATCTGATGCCATCGAAGAAATTTCACGCGTCCACACGATGCAATGGAAACTCTCGTTGGGCATGAATCCTCCATTGTCGTTGTCCTCCAACCCTCAACACATCCTTTCCCGCTCGCCCTGTAGAGGTTTTTACCCGTGCTTCTCCAAGGGGGGCAAGGATGCGACTAGTGAGACCTAGCCACAGAGCCCGCAAAACTGGATATTGAGTTTGACTCTCAAACCTACAGCATCGGAAACCCTAGGATCCACAACCTCCTCCTCCTCTTCTTGCAATATTGCTCTTGCTCGACTCTCAAACCTACAGCGTCGGAAACCCTAGCTTGATTGCCCATGTTTACAATAAAGTGAATACCTTGATCTCATGTGCTCTAAATTGGATATCCAAAACTGAAAAATAATGACTCAAATAGGAAGTTGGTAGTTACCTTTGGTGTGGTTGTTTTGGTATCTCTTTCTTCTCATTTACTAAACAAGTTAGTTTTGGTATCTGTATTGTGTTACTTTTATTGATACACGGCGTTTTATTGGTACATAATTCCTGATGAAATCTATTTCCCATTGCTCAAATACGGTTGCATTAGTAATATTTGGTTCATCTCATTGTATTATCTACCTTATAACATTGTTTACACTTTGACCTTATTGAAACAATCTTTGACTAATTTGGATCACCACAATGCCATATATAATATATTTTGTGTTGTTTTATTGGCTGAGAATTATCCTCCTACTACTCCATCTTGGTATTCTTCATTCAATTGTTTTGTTTTTAGTGGTTGAACACATCTTCACATAATTCCATTCATGCCTATCCTATATAGATTTCCAGACAATATTTTAAATCTTAGTATCATGTGTGTTATACTTCAATTTTTAGTAGCATTTTTTAGTCATTGACATCCATATCCATATTAGAGGAATAGAAAAACATCTTCCAAATACCCCAATGCTACTTGTACTTAAAACACATTACCATCATAGAAATCTCCTTCCCCGTGTTTCTCATTTCCCCACTATCTATTCTTGAAAGGTGATTAGGTCCCACATGGGATTTTCTAGGTTTAAAAAAAAATCATATTCTTGGAAAAACATCAACCATGTACTCGAGGAATGATCCAAATTTTAATGGGGTATATGTTATAAATTTGGATGCAAAAGTCATAAAGCTATAAAGCTAATAGATTTCCAATGTGGATCAAGGATATTCTCACCTCCTCACTAATTAATTGGGCTAACATATTGCCCATATGGGTCAAAAAGAGTCTCACCTCTCCATTATTGTATTGGGTTTTATTTTCCACTACTTAGTTAGTTGTGTAGTTAGATATATTATTATAATAATAGAGACTCATTTAATGAGCTCTTTCCATTATTGGATTGGGTTTTATTTTACACTACTTAGTTAGTTAGGTAGTTAGATATATTATACTAATAATAGAGACTCATTTAATGAGTTATTTTTTACTTTGTCCAATGGATCATTTTGTAATGTTATATAAAGGCATAGCAAGCCTTCTCATAATATCAAGTTACTCATTTTGGCTTCTCTCAGATTTTCTATTGTTCATTGTGAGATTAATTAGCTATGAGTGATTTACTAATAATTAGTTTTAGAGGTGAGGCTCCTCTTTGAACCTCACCTCCCAAGTACTTCATTTACATGGTTTTTTTTTCCATGCTTCTTTTCATGCAAGATTGGCACGTCTAACTCCTCATACCTCGGCATTCAAGCCATCCAAATCTCATCCCCCAAAATCTGGATCAATGTTCTTGATAGAATAAACTTGTTAAAAATGTATTTTAGTGCTTGATAATCAATATAAAAAATAAACTTATTTACTAGAAAGTAATATCTATATTACTACAATGCATAGATCATACTTAGATCTTCTCTCTATGATGTCATAATTTCTCTTTATTATTGAATGTTTCCTTCTTATATAATATATCAGGTAGTCCATATCTTTCTCCATTAGTTTTGTTGATATCTATCTTATGGATATCCCTAATGCATCTATATGCACATGAAAAACATTAATCCAATCAATAAATATTAGTGTTTGTGCATTTATTATCGTTCCCTTCGATGTTTCAAAAAAAACATTGATGGAAATATTCTATCCATTTAAATATTGTTTCTTTCTTGTTTCAAAACGTTGATGGAAATATTCTATCCATTTGAATAGTGTGTCTTTCTTCATTAGCATCTCCATTAGATATATCATATCATTTAATGAATTTCTTATAATATAGTATGTTTCTCATTAGTTACTTAAATTTGGATAGATATATGTCTCTTAATACCTTAACTTTAGTTGGATTTACCATTATCCCTTAATTTGGATGGATATATGTCTCTTAATACCTTAACATTATTTGGATATACTATTATCATATCATTTAATGAATTTTTTATAATATAATATGTTTCTCATTAATTACTTAAATTTGGATGAGTATATGTCTCTTAATACCTTAAACTTAAATTTATTTGGATCTATCATTATCCCTTAATTTGGATGGATATATGTCTCTTAATACCTTAACCTTATTTGGATCTACCATTATGCCTTCTTTAACACTGTATGTCCCTTAATTTGGATGGATATATGTCTCTTAATACCTTAACCTTATTTGGATCTACCATTATGCCTTCTTTGACACTGTATGTCCTAAGCGTTTCCCAAAAGGTTGTAAAAATTGACAATTTTTTTAGACTCAATGATACTCTAGTTTATTTGAATTAGTTGAACATCATTATATCTTTGACACTTTTTATATTCAATAATACTATAGTTTATTTGCATTAGTTCAACATCATTATAAGATATGATATTTGATTATCTAGTTTATTTGCATTAGTTCAACATCATTATAAGATATGATATGTGATAATCCATACATCCCAATAGTGCCTAATCATTTAGGTATAGTTCCAAGGATTTGTAGATAAAATATTTGAAGATTTTCACAATTGTTCATGGAAAAAGGAATGATATTTTGAGGTTGTGTCTTTGTTTCATTGAATTCTTGTATGGTTAATTAGAAGAATGTGGGATTTATGTTTGACTTTATAGCTACATAAAATTTTGGATGTATTTTTGTCTTTGGGACTGTGTAGATATTTTCAAGAATATTTAGTTCATATTTGAGTCTCTTTTTTATTAATACTTGCATGAGTGAGGAATCTTGGAGGAAATCGAATGTTTTGGGATAGGGTGTCGACATTCCATTGGGTTAAGTTTGAGACATTTTTTTGTTGATGTTGTATGTTCACTCGACCTGTTTGGATATAAGTTTGAGGTAGATTTTGTTAAATCATCAAAAAATCACCAAGGCTAATGGATCCAAAGGAAAAGGGAATGGTTGAAGGGGAGAACCAATGTTTAGTTTTTCCATGGTTAGTGAGTGAGGAACCACTCAATAGGAAGGAGACAATAGGGATCACACATTGATAGGAATTTCTAGTAAGGAAGCCAAAGGAGGCTTGAATGAAGGGTAATAAGCACCCACCTAATATGAGATGCTACCTTCATCCTTGGAAGCGGTTTGGGTATCAAGCCAAGAAATATTTTTGGAAAAATGGATGCAAGAACATCATAAAAAGATAAGGTCTTGAGAGTAATAAAATTATACACTTTTAAGGTGTGTTGAGTGATGGATATGGGGGGGCAGGGATAATGGCCATCCATTTAACCTATCATGCCAATGGTTTTAACCTTAACCACCTCCATTGTGGAGATAAAATACAAGAGATGGAATTACTTCAAAAGTTAATTGGGTATAATGGAAAAGAGGAAGAAGGGGGTCCTTCATTCTATCTAAGAAAAAGGACTCAATTCTCCTTATAGTGAGATTAGAGGATTAACACAAGAAACAGTAAGCCTTTTCTCAAGAAAGGAAAGGGTTGATGGGAGGTCCTTAGTTTATTATCCAAAAATTATGATGATGGTTAGAGTGAGGCACTACACTACCGCAAGGAGTAAGGAGAGAGTGGAATCACCACTCAATTTTAGGAAACAATTGAAATACCTTGGGAGAAAGGAAGAGACAAATAAAAGAGGATGGAAGGCCACTATGTTAATTTGGGTTTTAGGTTTGATTATGTGGCCTAGGATTGTATATTGATTAGGATAATTTTATTAAGTCTCAACAACAAGTAGATTATAGAATAAAATTAATAAAGGAAGTCTATCTAGCTAGGTTTAATTTATTGATCTCCTTTGGTTGTAATGCCCATATATTTCTAAACATCATTAAGATTCCTAAACATTTTATGAAAGTAAACTGAAACAAAACTTCATAGCATGATATTGACTTTTATAACAGCAACTTCAGTAACTTAGATTTATCAATAAATACTAAATTCATGACAGAAAAAAATAAATACATAACTTAACAAAGTACATGGTTTTGATGCTAATTGTTGTTGCCACTGTGCCTTGTTGTTGCCTTTCTGCTCCCTGCTACACAGATCAATCCTGCCACAAACAGGAAAATAGTTGCCCAAAACTACTGTCCACCCTGCCAACTAGGAAAACGACCTAGCTCCAGGATATCTACGGATATCCTGGCCCCCGTGCCCAAAACCTCCAGCAACTCGGTGCCTCCATGATCAATATGTCACAACCAGCAAATATCGTGCCTCAATCTGAGCACCCATGTCACAGTAAATCTCTCGGCTCTCTGTAGATAGAAAAACAACAGTTCCCTGCATCCATTCCCCCTCCCTGCCGAATGGTGCGCACATCCCCCTCTTCCTGTCCCTTATTCCTCCCTGCCGACTCACGCATTTACTTCACAACCACCCCCATCCTCCGTCCTTCATTCGTTCATTAACATTTTTATCATCTCAGGATTTCTGGGCTTCTCGCCCTGCATATGCCATCATTTTTTTAACATTTTTCATTGATCTTTTAAATTTACTTCTCAGGTCATTAATTGTGATTTGTAGTTAGAGTATTACTTAATTAATCACGATTATTTTCTTTAATTAATTTTACTTAATAATATTTAATCATTTATTCAATTAGGGTCGTTACATACACCCACCCTTCAAGAAACTCCGTCCCGAAGATTAAGGTATCTAATGGTATAAAGGAAAAGAGTATGGTTCACACATTCACAATAAGTAACCGACAATATCAGTAAGTCAAGAAAACTCATACATACTAGTGTATATGCACAAGAAATGCATGTGTATCTAGTACATGCAAGTCTCTTGCATGTACTAATAATCAAACCGTCATCCTTTAGTAATTTATATATGCATTCAATCCAATCAGCAATACTAGTCTTTATAAAAGACAACAATCAATTAATTGTGTGAGAAATTGTTTTAATTACAATTGTCAGGTTTATTAATTTATTTTTAAACAACTGTGGTTTAATTACATAATAATGAATATTCATATACACATTTTTCTTCATCAAAACCCACCACAAAACAGATCTCCATATAGTCTCAACTATTCTACTCATCCTTCCTCCCTAACCTACTTCCAACTCCATTCCTATCCGTCCTCTGCTAGACTATCTTGGAGCATCAGCTATACTGACCTAACTCCAAATAGAACCCGTAAGTGGAAGCATCGCTATCTCGACCAAGCTTCCCTAGCAGGAAACTGACAGTCCTCATCACACGTCTTGGGGAGCGTGAACCAGCACCGTCCTCCCAGGACTTCAGGTTTCAGAGGATACACGATGGGAAATGCCTCCACCCCTCCTAACAGAACCAGGGTCAACACCCTACAATGGAGGATACTCGGTGGGAAATGCCTCCACCCCTCCTAACAGAACCAGGGTCAACACCCTACAATGGAACATACAGGGGCA
>SNQJ01S0001390.1:293951-314640 GCA_010110895.2 Picea sitchensis
AATCTCTACACCTGTCAACCTTCAACTCTCTACGCGTTCTTCCTCTGTCCCACTTTCTCATGCGCTGGGACTTTTCCTTGCATCAGTCTTTGTCCACCACAGATCTGCCTCTGCCCTGCTCAGAGGTTTTCAGAATCCTCCTTACCATGGCTCACCTCCTCAACGTAATTCTGAGCACTTTACCAGTTCGTTTTGCAGAAACAGAGTATATTGATATGGCCCATGATAAGATCCAGGACCCGAAGTCCAGTCTCCTTGAAATGTTGGGAACCAATCCCTGGTCTGTACATTTTGTGGAGCTCACCCTCAGCTATAGTAAGAGGTACGATTCAGTCCGCATGTTGTGCATAGTTCCAATACCTTCATGAAGAACACGGGGTTATTCGAATTAAGAATTTGCATGAACTTTCCTTACGCTGTGGTAATGAATGGTGATTTCTTCTTTTGAAACAAAATGATTTGCTTGTAAATCCAGTCCTGTACGGGTTTTGGTATTTGGCTTTCAATTTACTTCATTTATATTTATAAATTTATCCATCTGTGGATACGCATATTGTTATATGTATAAATATGTCTAATTTTATGGGTATACAGGATCGTTCAAATTCCTCTCATCTGAGCTGAAGCGACCCTTTAGATCCCTTCGGGATTCACTGTCGAATGCCTCAATCCACATGCCTTATCTTCCCTCGTCATGGCCTCTGCACCTACCGTGACTTATCCCTGACTCTGTATAAGGATTCGGGGTTTCAGACCTTTCGCTGTCACGAGTTCCTTACCTATCCAATTCCTGATTCGCGATGAGATTTGTCTCGATGGGCTAGCCCCTACTGGCTATACCTTGGTCTATATGACCTACCTCCACGACCGTAGCCTTGTATCACCGTATCGGGATTTGGGGTTTCGGCGTTTGTGATGTCAATGTGCACACGTCCTTAGGATTCCCGATCCCTCGATCCCCGATGATCTCCTAGCGCATTAGCCCTTTAAGCTATGCTCGTGACCCACATGACCTCTCCTTGTGACCGCAGTCTTATCCCTTATCGGGATTTCGGATATCGCGCTATCGATTTGCATGAATCCCGTGCCTACAGAATTCCCGATATCCCGATGCGCCTCTTCAGACTTTAGCCCCTCCTGGCTATGTTCTGGGCCCATACGACCCTTTCCCACGTGACCACCATCATACTCTATGTCAGGATTCGGGGTTTCGTGACTTTTCCTGGCATGATTTTCTCATCACCGAGAATTCTGAAATGTCGATCCCCGATGCACGTGCGAGCTCTCTCCTACACGTCACCACTTCCTCGTGTCATTCTATCGGGTATCACGAAATCGCGACTTCTAATGCAACAATTTCCTTGTATGCAGAAACCCTGAAATGTCGAACCCCGACTCTTTTAGATCCTTGGACACACGTCCCTCAAATCGAACGGCTCCAACCGTGTCGGGAAATCGCGTATCGCGAATCCATTGTGCAAGAGTTTCACGACTCCGGAAATTCCGATATCCCGAACTCCGAATCTCCGAGATCTCTCGCCACGCGTCCTCGCAGATGGACGGTTCAAAACTCTCGTCGGGATATTGCAGATTGTGACTCCAACATGCGAGTGTTCCATGCCCTTGAAAACCCCGATATCCTGACTCTCGAGTTGGCTGACAGCTGGCCTCCACTATGCCTCCATCCTCCTTCTTTGTTGTGTCGACAGTTGTCCCCCACTCATCGGGGTTTCGTGGATCGTGAATTCATTGTGCCTAAACATCATTTCCCTGGGATTCCCGATTTCCCGATGGGGCCAAACGCTGATGGTTCTCGATGGTTTCCACCTATCCCATAGATGAACGACTCTGATTCAGTGTCGGGGTTTCCAACCGATATTTCCCGATCTCTTGTCCACGGGAATGCCGATTTCCCGATGCACCAAACGTCGATGGCGTTGATCACCGCCACATGTCCTCACCCGATCGGACGGTCCAAAACTCCCGTCGGGAAATCGTGGATTGAAATTCTGTGTGACAAGATATTTGTGTGCTCAAAAATCCTGATTCCCCGATTCCCGACTCTCTCCAGGGTTCTGACACGCATCCCCAAATGATGGACAGTTCAGATCAACTCTCGGGGTTCGCTACTTTACGAGGTTAGGAACCTTCACTTACCTGTACCTCGATGACCAAAACCCCGATCTGGTGGTCATGCGACACGTGTCCTCCACTCTGACTCTATTGGTCCCACAACACTTATGTCACTGTCGGGATATCGCGGATCGCGATTCCCAGCGACGAGGTTTCTTTGTCTTTGAAAACCCCGATTTCCCGATCCACGACTCTTCGGGATCTCCTGACACGCGTCACGCACAATGGACGGTCCAGATCTGATCGGGAAATCGCATTTCGCGATTTCAACCTGCACAAGTCTCACGTCTCCGGAAACCCCGATTTCACGACTCTTCGATATCTTCCGACACGCGTCACTACTGTTTGGACGGCTCCGATCCTATCGGAAAATCGTGAATCGTGATTTCATCATGCAATGGTTCTACACTCCTAAAATCTTCGATGGTAAAATCTCGACACCTCCCAAAATGTTGACACGTGTCCTGCCGAGATCAACGGCTAGGATCCGTTCTCGGGATTTCGAGAACCACATGGTCTCGATTCTCAGACTTAACAAAACCTCGATGACTCAGATTTCCCGATGACTCTTCCGGGACTCTTTCTATGCACGCTGGGGCTTAAACCCCACGCAACTTTTCTAGATCTAACGACTGACGGGATTCCGCCCGAGATCTGATGGCGCAGATCCGTTCTCCCATGTAACAAACAGCTCTTCTTTAGGAAAAATCGATTAGTTTCTCAAACATTATGTAGTGTTAAAATTGCTCTCTTGGCACGGTTGAAATTTATATGGGTCTATAGTTCATTATTACCATCATCGAGGCTTAATATAGGCAAATAGTTCACACTATTCCTGTGCAGTATAAGTCTGCTAAATTTCCTTTTTCCAACTGCGCATCGGCAGTTTTCCCTCATTTAGGTAAGTTCGAGGTGAAATAGCCCTTTTCAAGGTCCCGCAATTGTCTTTTTGCATTTTATTTAGTATGGTTCATGTAATCATTGAATCTTACCAGTTTCAAGCCTTCAATAGAAGCTTCTCACGACATTTCATCGGTTTCAGGTGTCTATTCTACCCGAAACTTTATTAACAGCATTGCTCAAGGAAAAAAAAATTAAGCTATGACTTCTCTTTTTCGTGCTTAACATCTTGGATACCACACTGTATCAGTTCTATTTAGTCAAGTTGGATCGTGTGTTTCTTATAGGTTAAGCGTGGATGGAGTTAATCGTTTGGGATTTTGGCCCTTAGGCCCAGATTTCGAACTAAGACGCTCTGATACCATATGTAATGCCCATATATTTCTAAACATCATTAAGATTCCTAAACATTTTATGAAAGTAAACTGAAACAAAACTTCATAGCATGATATTGAATTTTATAACAGCAACTTCAGTAACTTAGATTTATCAATAAATACTGAATTCATGACAGAAAGAAATAAATACATAACTTAACAAAGTACCTGGTTCTGATGCTAATTGTTGTTGCCACTATGCCTTGTTGCTGCCTTTCTTCTCCCTGCTACACAGATCAATCATGCCACAAACAGGAAAATAGCTGCCCAAAACTACTGTCCACCCTGCCAACTAGGAAAACGACCTAGCTCCAGGATATCTATGGATATCCTGGCCCCCGTGCCCAAAACCTCCAGCAACTCGGTGCCTCCCTGATCAATATGTCACAACCAACAAATCGCGTGCCTCAATCTGAGCACCCATGTCATAGTAAAGCTCTCAGCTCTCTGTAGATAGCAAAACAACAGTTCCCCGCACCCATTCCCCTCCCTGCCGAATGGTGCGCACATCCCCCTCTTCCCGTCCCTTATTCCTCCCTGTCGACTCATGCATTTACTTCACAACCACCCCCGTCCTCCGTCCTTCATTCTTTCATTAACATTTTTATCATCTCGGGATTTCTGGGCTTCTCTCCCTGCATACGCCACCATTTTTTTAACATTTTTCATTGATCTTTTAAATTTACTTCTCAGGTCATTAATTGTGATCTGTAGTTAGAGTATTACTTAATTAATCACGATTATTTTCTTTAATTAATTTTACTTAATAATCTTTAATCATTTATTCAATTAGGGTCGTTACATTGGTGAGCTAATTAACTGAAATGATGAAGATTAAGAAGAGATAAAAGGAAGGAACTCACCCAAAAGAACACCCTTTTATAGGTTTAGGATTCTTAGTATAAATATTGGGATATTCTATAGACCTCCAAGAGAGGGTTTATCCACTAGAACTAAACATGTTGCTACACCTTCCTGCAAAACAGACTCGATCCCGGTCTATGATATAATGCAATGAAAACATGTAGATATACTATATGTATCATTACATAATGAAGTGTTGTATGGTGACCCAAAGTTCCCTCAGAAAAGGTGGTACCTCTCTTTCCCTACCTATGTTGGAACCTCCCTTGAGGTAGAAATGTTGAATCATCCACAATGTAGGGGGGACTAAAGAAATGGACATTCCCTAGGACAAAACAATAAACCTTCAAAGGAGAAACCAAACCAAAATAAAGATATACCTATATAAGTGGTGGATATATGGGAATAAATATCCCAAGTGCATGGTAGAAGAGCTAGAGATGTATATAAATATTTGATGCCAATCATATAGTGTTCTTGGAAAATAGGTTTTTAAGTATAGGATATTTGAAGAAAAATTACAAAGAGGAGAAGAGAAATATAAATAAGAAAATAAATGGCATCAAGGTGTAAGTGAGTGTCAGACTAGTTATTAGACAAAGTGTTTCATATGGAAGAATCATGTCATGAGATTTGACCAAGTACCATTGGTTTGTCAACATGTAACACAAGTATTTTCTCTAAACTTGACACTCCATTCCATGATTCATGACACTATTGTGGTATAGCCTCTATAATTTTTGTTTCATTTGTCACCAAGAAACCATGAAGGGTTAAGAATGGTTTCACCCTATGGACCCTCAATAAAAAAACCTAAAAATAGTTAGGTCATTGAGGAACCAAAATGAGGAATCCAAACCAACTATATGCCAGATAAGGGGTTTAAAGTGAAAGAAAAAAAAAGTGGGTGAATTATCCAAATGAGCACAAAAAGGGTCTAACAAAGTCAAAACAATAACTAAAGGTTAAATACAATAGATTAGAAAAGATGGGGAAGCCTACTTGAGCACTAGGCATCCCAAGTGGTCATACATCTAAACTAAGGCAAGGTGACTCAAGGGATAGTGATCCAGCACAGAAGATACTTTGTAATGAAGTACAAAAGGAATTCAATCGTCATAGGGCAAGCCACACATGGACATAAAAAAAAATTAGGCTACATCGTGGCACCTCTAATGGGTAGGCATATGCGTGTACTAAAGTGTGAAATCCATATGCTACAAACTTTTATAAATAGAAAGGATTCTTTATTATAACATATATTTCATCTCATACATATATCCAAGGTATCTTGAACAGTAACTCCTTATAGGTGTCTCTTGGTAATTGTAAGACTAGTTTGAAAGTTTCTTGATTTCATATGCCTTTTTTTATTGTTGTCAACCTTTATAATGGTGTACATCTTAAGTTATTTTCTACCCTTATAGTAATAATAATATGTTTCTTAGGTGATTGTTATAATTATTTCCAAAATTATGAGGATAATAGTTTTATTTCTACTCCAAGTTCTATTGTGACATTAGTAACTTCTTTTTGCTTGACTAACATAGGAATTTGTAATTATTTTCTAAAAACAAATTTATGCTTAAACTACTTTGGGGTCATTTTTCTTCTTCATCAATGTTCATGTTAGTACCTAGATCTACAATATCAAAACTTTAACACTTGTGCCCATTTTGACAGCACTTGTGCCAAATACTGACGCGCTACCAAAAAAAGGACATTATTGCGACGCCATCATGATCTCGTCAAAATTACAACCTCTTCACCAATTTTGTATCATTTCCAAAAAATCCTTCAAGTTCTTCGCCAGGGTTGTTCTTGGACTATATTCATGTTTCTTATGTTATTAAACAATATTGTGGCTTGTTCATGTAAAAAATAATATATTGGCCTTTGAAGCCAATCTCTATTTTATAGAGCACCCAAGACCGAATGCTAGGGATAGTGTTCAAAAGTAATCTTATGATTTTTCATTTATAAAAATATTTGGACTTTGTTTCAAGCAAGCCCAAAACTCCAAGTCTCAATATCCATATAGTCATCACATCAAAGCCTGAGCTCAAGTCACAAGGCAACATTGACAGCACCCATACAAGGCACCAAGGAGACATCCCACGATAGAGTATAAGTACTCAACGTGTCGATAACACATGGATCCTTCAATGCATGTAAACAATAACATAACAGTTTCCCATAAAAATATGGGATATATTCTCATTAATAAAAAGGATAAATTTCCATTAAAAAATGTTGGTTTTGTTTTCTAGCGAATCCAACTCTCTTAGTCGTCAACACTGAGCGCTATGGTCATCACAAAATATCAAAAACACCAACTCGACCAATCATAATCTTAGTTTGACGATGAGCCATATCTCACCATATCGTTGAGGGGAATATCATGGAGATCATAAGCTCATTGAGTGGCACAAAATAATAGAAAATATAGAGGAGAACATGGGGATTGAGCATCATATTACACTAGAATGAAATAATAGTTATGACACAAATAAATATGCCAAGGTTTCATGAAATTTTTTATCAGCGAATGCAACGCCATCAAAATCACAGTTGGAAGAGATCCCACGAGATCACCATGGAGTTTCGATCAGATCCGATAGTTCCTGAGACTTCTTCAACATGTAATCTTCATCCACAACACCTGTCAACATCTGATATCTATTAGAAATCGAAGGGTCGTCTCTTTGTTCCACAGTAAAGTTTTCCAAGTTATGTCAACACACAAATTTTATCTTTTGTCAACAGGGATGATAGTAGTAGGTGTACCTGTACTCAATGAACTGGAAAATTTGGTTCAGTATCTATAATGTTCAAAATTTTCTAAACTAGATAGTTTTGATCTAATTTTTTCCAAAGGATCTTGAACTACTACAATGGAGTGATATATGACTTTTTTTCAAGAGGAAGCACATAGGTTGATTCCATCATAGTTGAAGGGTTAATTTGTGCAACACATACAGGAGTTTTGTTGGTGGATTTAGAAAGAAGTCCTCTTTTGGTGAAATATGGAAGCAATTCGAGGAGAAAAATCCCTATATTGCAAATACATTTTTGGTACAACGGTTTCATGCACATTTACTTGAAACAGTTACAACAACCCCTATTTTCTAGGTCTAGAATATCTTCAAGGTTATTATCTAGTTGTAGAATTGAATATTTTCCTAAAATACTAGATGTTTGGATTGTAATGCAATGGATGCAATAGAATATCTTTCTTATATGTTAGCCAAGAATCAAGACTAAATCGAAATCTTATCTAGATTATAGGATCTATTGTAACCAACTTTGTGCATAAAAAGGATATTTTCTAATAGAGTTAAGAGGGAAGGGTTCGAGTGGTGGAGAAAAAGAATACTTTGTCTTTGATTGTAACGCTTGGGACCTATTACATTTTACACTTAATGGAAAAGGATATCTAATGGTTAGAATATCTCTTCTTGCCTTTTATTCTTTCTTGTCTTACATAAATGCATGTGTATCTTTGCAAAGCATTTGATATATCTTGTTTATGTTTGAAACCTAGTAAAGATTTTGTTGATTGCTTGCTCATTACAAGATTTTTGTCTAAGTACTTCATTCTGTTTTTGAATAATATTTAGGATCAAGAATTTCCTCTATGAGTTAACAAATTGGGAACTTGTTGTTTTATTTCCTTTCATGTTAAACTTCCTTATATAGCTAATCAGATTGAATACAACTGATTAAGTAAGTGTTATTGGAACTTGTTTTTGTAATCAGAAATTGAAATTTCATATTTCATTTACTACTTGACCTATAAAAAAATCTAAAATCCAAAAAAACCTACAAAGATAAAACCATTGCAATAACTAAGGTTCCCTAGCTTTCCCTTAGCATTCAAGGACAAATTTAGGGACTAACATATTTTGGCATCGTTGTCGGGGAATGGATGAACGAATATATCTATCCCTGGGAAGAATGACATTGATAAAGACTAGATCTTAATGGTGAACAAGAGTTGGACACAAAAATAGACTGTGAATCATTCACTTGGTGACTCTATGAAGGAAGAATCCCCTGGCGACTCCACTGACTTAGGATGACAAAGTCCATGGAATCCATTTTGGATTGTAGGTTTTCTCCATTTGATTTCTCTATTGTTCCTGGTTTTCCAAATGATGTGCCCACTATGCCTTAATGGGGAGACTACCTTCCAAGATTTAGAGAATATGAGGATGATCATCCTACTCAGCATCTCATGGATCAGTTAGGTATTTCTCATAAAGATGTACTTATGAAAACTTTTATGTATTCTCTCGAAGTTGATGCATGAGAATGGTATTGATTTCTTCCTATATCCGGTATTTCATCACTCAAGGATTTTCATGTTGTGTTTCGTTCATATTATAAGAGAATTTTTCCTTATGAGCTCCTCTTGGATGATTGTTGTGAGAAAATCAAATCTCTTAGCACTAATTATTGGGAAAAATTTAGTGATGAAATTCATAAAGGTATCTGTGTAAATAATGAATCTCATGATGGATTTGATAGCTTTCAAGATGTTTCCTATAATCTGAGTGGTGATTATCATCAAGAGATTACTCCTTCAAGTTCTTGTGAAGATCAATGTTTTTTTGAAGAAACTTTTGTTGTAAATCATCTTGAAGATAACATTTTTTATTCTTCATCATTATCATTAGATCAAAACTTTTCTCCAGTTTATGATGAATATGATGACAATGTTGAAATCTTGAACCCCAGAAGTCCATGATATGGAGTAGTTTGACCAGCAGTTTCATGAGGGCATTGAAACAATTATTCATAAGGAATCAAAGCTTATGTATGATAGTTATAATTTAGAATTAGAGCTTGATTCTTATAATAATATTTCCATATCAACGTGCTTAGGAGGTGATATCAAGAGACTGATATGTAACTATCATTATACAGATTTTGAAGAGACATTCCAACAGGATGTAGATCACATTGAACATATTGTTTCTGATGTTGAAATCAATAAAGATAATTTACTTCCTTTGATCCTCTTGATATTCATGTTTCAAATATTGTTAAAGTGTTTCCTACTCAAGAATATACTGGACAATTTCAAGAGCTTTTTTCTACCCCTATTTGCAATGGAATGTGTGATATTTGTGCATCGTTTCAAGAGAATTTCAGTCTTATTATTGGAGAAGAAATTAGACAAGTGGAACATAATTTTGCAGACAAAACAACTTTGATACAATAGTTTCTAGATGATCTGGAATTATATCATTATCCTCATGATCCAGTGGCCACCTACATGGAGTTAAAATGGGATAGTGGGTTTTCTATTTTTGATGTTTTAAGGGGAAAATTACAAATTTATAAGTATGAGCGTCAGGATTATATTTTGCTGCTATATTTTTCAGCTTCTCCTAATCTATGTATGCTTAAAGATGAAAATCAGTTTTAGCTAGCCAACATGTTCTCTGATTGCTTGTATTGGCAATTTCATATTACACAATTGGCTTCACTTTTGTTAGTTAGGAGTAGGTAGTTTATTTAATAAGATCACATATAGAGCATTCAGATTTCATTCTTCAGTTTGTTACAGTGTGTTTTAGATCAGAGGTAATAAATGACTCCATATCCCAATGGAAACACTGGTTTCAAACCTTTTCAGTTGGTTTTTAGTTACGATTTATTTTAAGCTTGCAGTGTGTGGGCTTTTTTTTAGTTTTCAATAATGAGCAGGGGTGTTCTCAAGGCATGAACAAGTCACATTTTCCGCACATGTTAACTACTGTTCATGATGGACAATTTTATGTTTCATATTTTCAAAAATGGATCAGGCATCTAGTCTGCAAGTTCTTGGATCCTCACAAGGAGGATTCCATCCCCAATTGGATCCAATGTTAGTACCTAGATCTAAAACATTAAAACTTTAACTCTTGTGCCCATTTTGATATTTCTTTTTCTAAATACTAATGCACTACCAGAGAAAGGACATTCTTGCAACACCATCATGATCTTGTAAAAATTGTAACCTCTTCACCAATTTTGTATAATTTCCCAAAAAACCTTCAAGTTCTTCGTGAGGTTTGTTCTCAAGATATGTTCACGTTGTTTATGTTATTAAACAAAATTGTGGCTTGTTCATGTAAAAAATAATATATTGCCCTCTGATTCCAATCTCTATGTTATAAAGCACCCAAGACCGAGTGTTAGGGACAGTATTCAAAAGTAATCTTATGATTTTTCATTTATAAAAATATTTGGGCTTTGTGTCAAACAAGACCAAATATCCAAGTCTCAATATCCATATAGTCATCACATCAAATATCGATCTCAAGTCACAAGGCAACATCGACAACGCCCACACAAGGCACTGAGGAGACAACCCACGATAGAGTATAAGTTCTCAATGCATCGATAACAAATAGAGCCTTCGGTGCATATAAAAAATAAAACAATAGTTTCCCATAGCAATATGGGATATATTCTCATTAATGAAAAGGTTAAACTACCATTAAAAAAACATTGGTTTTGTTTGCTAGTGAATCCAACTCTCTTAGTCGTTGACACCGAGCACTATGGTCATCACCAAATATCAAAAACACCAGCTCGACCAATCATAATCTCAGTTTGACAACGAGCTAGATATCACTTGATCATTGAGGGGCATATAGTGGATATCATAAGTGCATTGAGTGGCACAAAATAGTACAATAGATAAAAGAGATCATGGGAATTGAGTGCTAAATTTCACTAAAACACAATAACAGTTATGCCAAAAAGAAATATGTCAGGGTTTCATGAAATTTTTTATCAGTGAATTCCATGCCATCAAAATCACAGTTGGAAGAGATCCCACGAGATCACCATGGAGTTCGATCAGGTAGGATAGTTCCTCAGACTTCTTCATCATGTAATCTTCATCCACAACACTTGTCAGCATCTATTACCTATTAGGAATCGAAGGGTGATGCCTTTGTTCCACAGTAAACGTTTCCAAGCTATGTCAACATAAAATTTTGATCTTTTTTCAACAGGGATGACAGTTGTAGGTGTACCTACACTCAATGAATTGGAAATTTTGTTTCAGTATCTAGAACGTTCAGATTGTCTAAACTAGATAGTTTTGATCTAAGTTTTTCCAAAGGATCTTGAACTACTACACTAGAGTGATATATGAAGTTATTTTCAATAGGTAGCACATAGGTTGATTCCATTGCAATTGAAGGTTCAATTTGTGCAACACGGACAAGAGTTTTGTTGGTGGATTTAGAAATAAGTCCTCTTTTGGTGAAATATGGAAGCACTTCGTAGAGAAAAATCCCTATCTTGCAAATACATTTTTGTTACAACCTTTTCATGCACATTTACTTGAAATAGTTACAACAACCCCTATTTTCCAGGTCCATAATATCTTCAAGGTTATGATCTATCTTTAGAATCGAATATTTTCCTAAAAGACTAGATGTTTGGATTGTAATGCAATGAATGCAATAGAATATGTTTCCTATATGTTAGCCAAGAATCAAGACTAAATCAAAATATTATCTAGATTATAGGATCTATTGTAACCAACTTTGTGCATAAAAATGAGATTTTCTAACATAGTTAAGAGGGAAGGGTTCGAGTGGTGGAGAATAAAAATATTTTGTCTCTAATTGTAACGCTTGAGATCTATTACATTTTACACTTAATGGAAAAGGATATCTAATTGTTAGACTATCTCTTCTTGTCTTTTATTCTTTCTTGTCTTACTTAAATGCATGTGTATATTTGCAAATCATTTGATATATCTTATTTATATTTGAAAGCCAATAAAGATTTTGTTGATTGCTTGTTCATTACAGGATTTGTGTTTAAGTACTTCAATCTTGTTTCTGAATAATATTTAAGATCAAGAATTTCCTCTATGAGTTAAAAAATTCGGAAATTGTTGTTTCCTTTCCTTTCATGTTAAACTTCCTTATCTAGCTCATCAAATTGAATACCATTGACTAAGTAAGTGTGATTGGAACTTGTTTTTGTAATAAAAAATTGAAATTTCCTATTTCACTTACTACTTGACCTATAAACCAATCCAAAATCCAAAATAAACCTACATATATATAACCATTGCAATAACTGAGATTCCCTAGCTTTCCCTTAATAGTCAAGGACAACTTTAGGGACTAACAGTTCAAAAGGAATCCAAGTAACTTTTTTATTTTCTTCAAATATTTTTTTCCTTATTGTTTCATATCTTTACTAGTTCTTATATTTTTGTACAAGTTATATATTTTTGGTTTGTATTTCTTCTACTTTGTTCTCTTAGAAAATTCTCATTTTCCTTATTTTACTTTACTTGATTCTACAATAGTTTCCTCATATATTTCCTATAAGAGTACAAAATCCATTTCGTCACCGATTTTTATTCTTATTCATTGGGATTTCTCAGAATGCATCAATTGGTATTACTCTCGTTGAAATTAAATTTTCCCTTAGTTTTGGTTTTCCTACTACCTATATCATTTTGTAATGAATTTATTGTATTTATTTAATTATTGGACAATGGTTTCTATCATGGTTTCCTAGTACCCAATGTGAGCATATCATAACTATATCATTTTGTAATGAATTTATTTAATTATTGGACAATGGTTTCTATCATGGTTTTGTGAGCATATCATAACTATATCATTTTGTAATGAATTTATTTAATTATTGGACAATGGTTTCTATCATGGTTTCCTAGTACCCAATGTGAGCATATCATAACTAATTGAATTGAATAGATGCAATTATTTTCTATGTCACCACATACCACATGCAAAACATCACTAAGCTATTTTCCCTTTTCATAGGGTTTGAACATCAAGGTTGTTGTCATTCTAGGATTTCACCTACCTATGCTATCATTTTGTTGTTTTATGAATCCTTTATTTCTTAATGGTATTTGGTTACCTCAACATGGGTATCTTGTCCCAAAAAACCCTTGTTGAGTTTTTGTATAATCAAGATAGTTGTTCTAAGAACTATCTAAAATTTCCAAAGAAATTCATTTTTTTCATCTTCTTTAGATCCCACCATATTTCTGATTTTATTTATATTTTTGTTTTTATTTTTCCTTTTGGTTCATGCCTCTTTATTTCTTCTAACTTTGAGTTTGGATTCCAATTTTTGTATTCATTGGTCATTGTTTTCCTTTTGTTTTTTATGTTCCCTCTTATTTGTAGATAATTATCCTTCCATTTATATCATTGCTAGTACTGCATCCTTATAATTTTTTTGATTTATCATCCTAACATGTGATCTTATGATATGAAGGATCTATGCATGTATAAACCAATCTATATTTTGTTCTTTTTATGTATCATACATGAGCTATCTGATTAAGTCTTTATTTTTAGCATGTACTATCCTTTCTCCTTTCATTTTTTTTTTCTTTTCCTTAATTACACAAATGTTGAGGATATTTCCTCTACATAAGCATATACTTCATGATTTTTTAAAGCACATCCTCCCATGTGCAAAATGATATATGTATGTCATACTTATAGTACTATGATAGTGTTACTCCTCTAAATATTCCCTTAAATGTGGTCATCTTTATTTTTAGCATGTACTATCCTTTCTCCTTTCATTTTTTTTTTCTTTTCCTTAATTACACAAATGTTGAGGATATTTCCTCTACATAAGCATATACTTCATGATTTTTTAAAGCACATCCTCCCATGTGCAAAATGATATATGTATGTTATACTTCTAGTACTATGATAGTGTTACTCCTCTAAATATTCCCTTAAATGTGGTCATTCTTTGTTGCATTCACAACATAAGTTGTTTGACATAATGACCCAAGATGAATATGAGATCATCTTTGGATATGTGATCATCTCCATTTGATGATCCACCAAATAGTGGTACCTTTTTCATATCTATAAAATTGTTTACTTGGGTCAAAATCATTTAATTGAAACTCTTGTTACCATTTCTTTTATTTTTTTCAATTGTCTAATTATTTGATGTGGTTTATTTGATATATCCTTAGAGGATTTTTCTTATTTTTAGTCTCAAGATGATTTCACTTTTCCAAAGTCAATTCCTCTTTATTTTTTGTGTTTTCTTATTCTTTTTATTTGTATGGAAAAAATTGAAACACATAACAAGAGTGAAAATTGGTTGAAGCCATAATACCAACTTCTAGTGGTTATGTGACTAAATGGAGCATCGATAACTCTACAAAGTTCTTGTTTTCTTAGGGGTCACATTTTTACCTCACTTTGAAAATTTTTGCTACCGGTAGCACCTCCCCTCATTTTTAGGTTTTGTTTTTTATATTTAAATATTTTTATCCCTAATGTATCCACAATTTTTTAAATGCTTATTTTTTCAACTATTTTCAATTTTTTTAAATCGTTTTTTTTTTCAACGGTACTTTTAATCATTTTTCCATACTTTTTTCAATGCTAAAAATGGTGTATACCATTTACTTTTTTGAAATTAAGATTTTTCATACAGTTATGTCTCCTTAATTAATTTATGGTTCCATACTTTTTAAATATAGTGTAAAATATTATTTTTAACACATATTTTACCTTTACTTCAATACATGGGAAATAATTGTAGTTAAATAAAACTATTTTTGAATATTTAGCAAAAAACTATACATTTTAAAGCCATATATAATAAAAAAAACTATACATTTTCTAAGCTATCCGTTCAAAATAACATGTCAAATAAAGCATTTTTATGGACATAATTGAACCAAAAAAAAATGAAAAAAAAAAAAGAATAATTTAAAAATAGCAATTTTTCCATATTTTTATACATTTGAAGTAAGAAAAATGATAACATTTAATGTCATTTTCCCTAGTATATTGATTCACATACAAATAAAATTAAAAAGAAAATAATAAAAAATATTCATCATAAAACAACAATAGATACATATTCATTCTTATTTTAAAATCTGAAATTCAAAACATTACAGTTATATCTCATAAAAAATTTGAAAAATTGAGCATCAATTTCAAGGGCATATTAAAACTAATCAACAATATCATATATCCCAAATTCATTATTCTCAAGAGACACATCATCATATTCATGGACATCATTTTGTGCTTCCATTGTGTCAGTTTTCTCTTCCATTGGGTTTTTGATATCTGCAAGTTCTCTAAATTGATTCTTTCCAATCAATCCTCTTAATGGTACTTGAAGTTCCTTTAACATTTTTCCACCTTTGATTCATTAAAATCTCCTTTCCTCAAGACAAATTCTTGCATTTCATCTAAAAGAGTTGGAATAACATTAATTCTTTGTTAAATAAAACCGCACTGTAGTGGGTCATTTTCAATGGCTATGCAATTTCTTCCTTTCTGTAAGGAAGATGTTAGTGTTGTACCTAATCACCAATATAAAATAAATAATTGATTTAAATAATGTAAAAAACATAAATTAAAAATAATAAAGATTGAAGTATGATTTGATAAATGTTATATCATAAGTCTTACCTGAACCCAAGAATAAATCCAAAACCCAATCTCCTTCATTTGAAAATGTATCTATAAGATAATTAATTAGTGCTTGTGGTTTTTTATAATTGTTAATAATCTCTCCTTTCAAATCATTTTCCTCATATGTTAGCTTTATAACCACAACATTGTAAACCAATGAACTATTAGGCTTCCCTCCATCATTTACATTGACAAAAATAAAATTATAAGAATCATCTTTTGTCCAAATTGCAAGATGTATACTCTCAATATCACATGTAAATGGTTCTCTATTGCATCTTTGAATATTAGACTTGTTCCTGTAACACAAATAAATGCAAATTCAATTAACTTGTGAATTAATAAAATTGATTTGTAATCTTAATCACTAAACATACACTTTCAATATCTTACCAAAAAAGTTGCATCCTTGTCATTTATTTTCCCTTGAAGCTCGATTGTACTAATCCTTGTTGTGTGTCTGAATGAAAAACCAGAAATCTCCAAAATGGTGATGTTGTGACTTCCATAAATCCCATAACCACTTTAGTGAAATCTTGGTAAGTATAATCCTCACTATCATATCCAATCTTTTGGATATTATAACCATGAGGGATATCCACAATAAATAGGGAGTATTCCTTTTTAGGAACAATTTTTGAAATTTTTTCACAATCACCTAATATCACTTTATACTGAACAATGTTGAACCCATTCCAAATGTAGTGATCAATGGTGTCATCAAGTTCTACATTTCGAGCATGTCTCCTTCTTTCTCTTTCAAACTTGGATTTTTGAATAAAATTTTTGAAGGTTTCAGTTAATCCATATGCATTCGTCTTTGGCATATTTAATGAAACAAGAAAACATGTAATTATATATATATAACTAATAAAATAGAAATAAATTAACCTACAAACGAATAATATGAATGTAATAAATCAACATACATTTTTGAATGCAACAAAAAATTGTTTCAATGTTGTTGTAGAGCTTGAATCTGGATAGTTGAGTTTAACATCATCCCAAATATTTTCATTCAACATCTTGACCATTTCCTCTTGTATTCTCATATACATCTTGTGACTAAATAAAAATAAAATAAAATGTTATAATGATATATATGATAAAATACTTAGAATATTGATATATTGAATTGAAAAAAATAATTTTATAATCCTAACATAAACAAGAAATAACTCAACAAACTTACTTTTTAAATTCATCACATATTTCTTACATTGATAATTCAACCGACATTACATGTGATAATATAGCTATAATCAGTGTCTCATCCTTCACTCCTTGTATCATTCTCCAAGGTGTTATAATCATATCTTCTGGTAGATTCTCGATTTTAGGACTTGTCTTACTTGTGCTACATATTAGGGGTTTATCTTTCTTAACCCTCTAATTTTTTATACCAATATTTTCCCATAGGATGAAGATCTCATCTATCAAATCCCATACATGTCCGGTTCTAAATCCCAATTGAAAATATCTATCCAAAGCTCTGAATGCATCACTTCCTTTGTGATTGTTTTTTTTTTCATTTTCCTCATCAATTAGGATGTATGTTTCCATACAACATTGTGTTTGAAACTTAGCATCAACATTTGATCTCTCCCCATGATATATTTTATAAAAATAATTATGGATAAATCTCACCCTTTGAATGAAATTCATGGACATCATGTACTCATTATGTGTGTTATGATCACATGCCAATAAATTTGATTCTGCATTTGTTCAACCAGCATAAATTATACATTTGTTTGTCTCAAAAAGATGATTATTGGTATTTATAGTCAAAACACTTCAATCTATCAAATCCATACCTACTAGGAACTTCCATTGGGTCAACAGGAACTAGGTAGTCAACCACATGTGCATATGGATTGTACCTAATCAATTCTTTCAAATTATGAATATGTAAGTGATGAGACTTTATAATTTGATATTTTTCTTTCCCTTTTGTGGGTTTATAAAGTTGTTTCACATTCAACTGAAATGTATGGCCATAATCAACTAAGTTGGTCATCCTTAATCGATTTTGAATGACATTTTGTGTTGTTTTCATAATACCATCCTCTAGATCAGCACTTTGTGTTATTATTTATCTGCTACATTTAGGACTTTAATTATGATATTCATAGCTAACCATGACTTCTTCATCAACAACAACATTTGATTTCCTCCTCTTATGATTTAAATGGGTTTCATCTAAATCAACTATCTCTTCGTAATCAATAGGAATGGAATCATACTTGGGCATCGCTCTTTTGTGTTTCTCTTGTTTATTCTTCCTGCGAGAATGAGTGATAACCTGATTGGGAATAATCTCAAAAAATATTCATTTTGAGTTTCCTCATCTTCAAATGTAATATTTTTAGGATTTCTAGAATGAGGAATTTTTTTTATTCTTTCTTGTTCTTGTTTGTCTACTCTTGCATCTTCAACCTTTGTTACTCTTTGTTTCTTTTTCCTTCCTTCTTGTTCCTTATCGATATGAAAGGAATTGATGACTTCCATGTTAAGCCATAAATCGTGGCACATTAACCCTTAATTGGGGCATATTACATTAGTATTTTTATTTTATTTATGTTGGCTTGGGTCCATTAGTTGTAATTGTACCTCCTAGTCTCCCATATATACCAAGAAGACTTTTTCATTTGGAATCATCTGGTATTTGTGAATTCATATGATTTATAAGGAGGTTTCCCCCTCGAAGAGGATTATTATCTAAATTTATCTCTTTTTCAAAACATTGAGTACTTATTATGAGGTTTCTTTTCTATTTTGATATTTGGTTCTTAACGATTGGATTTAGAGCTAGACAATCCTCAGGACTGGCTTCTTCAAAACAAGTATTCTTGGAATTTTAGCTACACCTTTTGTTCTATAAGGTTTAAAGAAATATAATTTATATGGTGTAGAGGAAAAATATATAGAAAACTGGGGTCCAAATTTCAGATCTTGGTTTGTTATATTTTTGGAGATACATTATGTTCAAGTTAGGGTTTTTCACTAGTCCTAAAACTAGTTTGAAACAGGTCTTATGGGAATTTGTGCTCCCAATTTTTTTTGGCTTGGTTTCAGGTTCTAAAAATTTTAAAGTACGAAGGAAGAATAGTGAGTTTATAGTTTGTACAAATTTTATCACTTGATTCATTATACTATGAAATTTATTCTCTGGGGAAATTAGGGTTTTTGGTTGGTCCATATTTCAATCTAAAAAAGGTGTTCTTGGGAAAATTGTTATATTTGAAGCTACAAACCTCCAAATTGAGTGAGACCTATAACGTTGGTTAGGGTACAGACTGAAGATTTACTGGAGAAAATTTAAAGTTCTTAAGTGAAGACAGTGACATGTGGCAGGTCGTACAAGTTTTCTCTCCGAAAAAGGAAAACAATCAGCACATCTTGGGAAATTTATCATAAAATTCTCTTGGAGAATCGAATATTGGTCTAACCTATGGGGCTGGAAAGAAGAAACATCAGGATACCTCATGCCAAAATTTTAGACTCATAAGGGATGAAATTGCAAAGGTACAACAAAAGAAAGGTCGACTAGCAGAACAGTCTCCAAATCAAGGTTTTAAAAGGTGCATTTGTTTTTGGAAATTTGCATATCTTTTGACTAGAAGATCCAAATGGGGTGATTCAAAAAGTAGAATAAAGTGAGATAAAAGGAGTATCACATAAAATTGGGATAATATTAGGGATTTTTAGGTGCATACATATTATGGCATCTCTAAACGTAGGATTTGTTGTTACTTGTTAGTGCTACAACCCAGGGACAGTGTAGTTCTTCCATGTACCCAGAGTATATCGAAAGGCCCCTTTCGAATAGTTGCGCATTAGACAACACTACTATGGATTTGAGCTCCCACATACCTAGATTATATCGGGAGGCCCCCTATAATCCTGAGACCAACCAAGTAAACCATGTGTTTGTCTTGTTGCTATAGTACACCAAGAACAACACTCTAGGAGATCACTCTCTAGTACATGGGTAGTCAGATAGTATGGATAAGGGCATGGTCAAGCCTCTTTAATTAGTTCCCTAAGATATTTGTTCAAGTACTATTGTTGGACCCTACACATATATCAGAGAGTTATAGCACCTGACACTCCCTTGTCTTTGAGGACCTCTACCTAAGCTAATTAAGAATTCCTACCTTGCAGTGATACTTCACCAACATGCCACCAAAAAGGGAACTTCTACACCAAATAATCCCTCATACAGTCCTACTTGGACTCTTGATGAAGGTGAATAAATGTACAAGTACATAGATGATTTATAAAAGAAGGCACTAACAAAATATGAACTACAAAGGATGATGGATTCAACTGAACATAAGCTAGAAGCAATGATGGATACTAAGATGGATGGCTTAAAAGGGGATATCGTGGAAGGGTTGAAAAAGTTTCTAATAGAGAGGTCACCTGAAAGTGACAATGTATCCCCTAAAATTCATGATGAGGATACAAGGAAGATGAATCAAGACTAGAGAAAATCCAGTTTTGGGTTGAAGACCAACCACATTCCTAAGATCAATATGAGGAAGTTTGATGGAAAGGATCCAATCACATGGATACTCCAAATGGATTATTTATTTGATATACATGATGTGCCACACACACAAAAGGTACGGATTGTGTCCTTATATTTAGAACTTAATATGTTTGTGTGGTATCGATGGCCTTGTTCTCAAAAATCACTTGTCACTTGGACAATTTTCAATGTAGAAATGATATCACACTATGAGGATACAAGGAGCAATACCTTCTTCATCCAATTGATAAATCTCAAGAAAAAGGGTTAAGTTGCGAAGCACATTGAGAAATTCCAAAGATTGAATATAAATGTAATAGATATTCCATATGAGCACCTGATTGATGTCTGCATAGGAAATTTAAAGGATAACATTCAACATGAGGTTCTCCTTTGGGAACCCAAAT
>SNQJ01S0001390.1:314650-325007 GCA_010110895.2 Picea sitchensis
AAAAAAAAAAAAAACCATCTCAAGATGAATATGTAGAAGAGATTTCTTCTAAAGAGATGAATCCCACCATATCATGTCATGCATTGGATGAAATTAGCACTCCTCAAATCCTCAATATCGAAGGATATACCAAAAATAAAAAGGTAACAGTGTTAACTGATTCTAGTAGTACTCATAATTTCATTCACTATAAATTAGCCAAAGCTCTCAATTGCTTTATATATCCAGCACCATAGTTTCAAGTAATGATTGCAAATGGAGGAACTATCAATTTCTCAGGAAAATTCCATAAGATCAATCTTACTATGGGGGAATATGTAATGAATAGTACAATGATTTATATACCCATGTGTGGTGTTGATGTCATACTAGGGTTCCAATGGTTACAATCATTGAGAACAATGGATTTTAATTTTCAAGAACTTTTCATGAAATTTTCATTGGAAGGAAAAGAATTTGAGTTAAGGGGTATCATAGGGAAACCCATTAAGGTGGTAATCTCTAATGGCATGAAAAAATTATTGAAAAAGAGGCATCGGGGTGTAATTGTACAACTATGATCACTAGATGTTCAAACATCTAAGACATCTATTCCTCTAGATCTCCAAGGGATCATTTATAAGAATTCCAAAGTTTTTGAATATATTCCCATAGGTCTTCCACCCACTCACAATCATGATCATGCTATTCACTTAATTCATGGGAGTGTTCCTCCTAACATTAGTCCTTACAGATACCCTTATGCCCAAAAGAGTGAAATTGAGCATATGGTTGAATAAATGTTAGAGGCTGGCATTATTAGACCTATCCAAAGTTCTTAATATTCACCGATCGTAATGGTACTCAATAAAGAGGGATCATGGCGTATGTGTCCAAATTATAGAGAGTTCAACACAATCACCATTAAAGATAAGTTTCCCATTCCCATCATTGATGAATTGTTATATGAACTACATGGATCAATTTACTTCACAAAGTTGTATCTTTGTTCAGGGTACCATTAGATTATAATGAAGGAAGCAGATATCCCAAAAACAACATTCAGAACTCATGAAGGCCATTATGATTTTTTGGTCTTTCCTATTGGCCTTAAGAATGAAACCCTCCACAATTCAAGGGTCGATGAATTCCATTTTCAATCCCTTCCTTCAAAAATTTGTGGGAGTATTTTTTGATGATATACTAATCTATAGACAGTCTTGGAAAGATCATATTTGACATATTGACAGGGTGCTACAGCTACTAGAGGAGCAATAGTTATATGTCAAACCGTCCTAATGTTTCTTTGGGGTGAAGGAAGTAGAGTATTTGGGTCATATTGTATCATATGAATGTGTCAAGGTATACCCTAACAATATTAAATCCATGATGGACTGGTCAATTCCCAAAATATTGAATAATCTTAGAGGATTTTTGGGTTTCACAGGTTACTACCACAAGTTTTTTTGGAACTATGGAAGATTAACAACACCTTTAACTGTATTAACTAAGAAGGATGAATTTTCATAGACTCCAGAGGCAGCTCAAGATTTTGAACAACTTAAAGAGGCAATGTGAAAATCTCTTGTCTTGACCACACCATACTTCACAAAAACCTTTATTGTGGAATGTGATGCCTCGGGAAATGGCATTGGTGTTGTTCTAATGCAAGAAGGAAATCCCCTTGTTTTTGAAAATCAATCACTCAATGGAAAGGACTTACACAAACCCATTTATGATAAGGAAATGATGGAAATACTACATTCATTGAAGCAATGGTTCCCTTACCTAATAGGTAGGAACTTCTAGGTCAAAACATATCATGACAATCTTAAATACTTCTTGGAACAAATACTATCTTCAGAAGAGAAAAAAAAATGGGTGACCAAGATGTTGTGTTATGACTTTTAAATAATCTACAAAAAAGGGAAACAAAATGTTGTGGCAGATGCACTCTCAAGAAAGGATGAAGATGTTGAGGCATTTCTTTATGCTATCTCTATCATCCATCCTGATTGGATAACAGAAGCAAGGGATGAGTGGAAGAATGACAAAGAAGTGTGGACTCTCATTCGAAGGTTGCAGCAGGATTCCAGTGCATATGATACATTTACATGGAAATATGATTCACTATGGTACAAAGATCACTTATATTTATGTAAGAAATCACAACTCAAACAAAATTTACTTTTGTAATTTCACACCTCTTTGGTAGGAGGGCACTTAGGATTTTTGAAAACCTATCACATGGTCAAGAGGGAATTTTTTGGGGTTGGCCTTAAAACTTATGTTCAAAGGCTTGTGGAAGAATGTTTGGTTTGCCAACAAAAAAAGGGTGGAAACAATTAAGACCCCAAGTCTTTTACAAACATTAGTCATTCCAAGTCATTGTTGGGAGGAGGTTTCGATGGATTTCATCATAGGGTTACCGAAGTCTGAAGGAAAGAGTTTCATCATGGTAATTGTTGATATACTTACCAAGTACGCACACCTTTGTGCACTCTCTCATCCTTTCAAAACCAATACAGTTGCTACTGCATTCATGGAGACAGTTCAAAAGCTACATGGAAGCCAAAATATTATTGTAAGTGACACAAATCCCATCTTCACTGGACATTTTTGGACATAATGATTTTCTTTTTTGGGTACTCAATTGGCTCATAGCTCATATTATCATCCTCAATCTGATGGACAAATTGCGATAGTGAACAAATGTCTGGAAGGATACCTTTTTTTTTTGTCTCTGATAAACAAACACAATGGTTCAAGTGGTTACCCTTGGCAAAATGGTGGTATAACACTTCCTTTCATATTGCAAAAAAAATGACACCATTTATGGTGCTTTATGGATATCACCCACCATCCATCACTTCTTCTCTAAAATAAAAATCTAAGGTTCAAGAAGTGGAAGATCACATCGAGCATCAAAAACAAGTTATCCAACTCTTAAAGGACAACCTGACCATGGCATAGAATCACATGAAACAGCAAGCATATCAGCATCATAGTGAAAGAAGTTTTGAAGTAAAGGATTGGGTATTTTTAAGACTACATCCATACAAACAGATGTCCCTCAAGAAAGATAATAATGATAACAAATTATCACTGAAGTACTATGGACCTTATAAGGTGATGCAAAATATTGGTACTATGGCATACAAATTGGATTTTCCTGCATCTCCACGAGTACACTAAGTTTTCCATGTTTCATGCTTAAAGAAGGTTATAGGTGACAAGATCCCAGTTCAAACTATATTTCCAGAACTTGATGAGGAAGGGAAAATAATATTGGATCTTGAATCTATCACTGACACAAGAATTCGCCAGCTGAGGAATAGATCAATTTCAGAGTATCTCATTAAGTGGAAGAAACTACATGCTGAAGATTCCACGTGGGAAGATGAGTCTTTTATACAAAAGCATCCAAAACTACTCAAGCGTTGAGGAAAACACTTGTCTCAAGGGGAGCGGCATGTTAAGCCAGAAATTGTGGCACATTACCCCTTAATTGGGTCACATTACATTAGTATTGTTATTTTATTTATATCGGCTTCGGTCCATTAGTTGTAATTACACCTCATAGTCTCCTATATATACCAAGGAGACCTTTTCATTTGGAATCATCTGGTATTTGTGAATTCATATGATGTATAAGGAGGTTTCCCCCTCGAAGAGGCTTATTATCTAAATTTCTTTATTTTTCAAGGCGTTGAGTACTTATTCTGAGGTTTTTATGCTATTTTGATATTTGGTTCTTAACATTCCATGATAATTTTCTCTGTAGATTAAATACCCACTAACATATGTGAAATTCGCATAGCAAAAACCTATAAAAATAAAATTTAACATTTTTGTGTTAAATAAAATTAAAAAATTATCATGATACTTATAATAATACATGATACAAAAATAAAAATAAACAAACTTACATTGCTTCTCTCAATGTCTTCATCGATAGATGCACAAAATTTTGTAAAAGATTCATCTCTATTATAATTGATCAATTTGAAACAACATATAATCTCGATATAAGTCATGGCTTGTTTCATGAGTGCATAAACAATATCTGTGTCTAGCACCAAACATATATCTTGTAACAAGCCATATGGTTGATAATTCCCTTCCACTTGTTCAAACTCGACACAATACAAATATAGATGTTCTCCATTGTTTACTTCTTTGTCTTTAATAAACCAAGAATGTTCCATTTTGTTTTCACCTTCGACATATTTCCACTCTCTAACATTCTTCATTGCCCTTGATAGCTCAGGTGTTGGACCTTGAACAAATGTGTTATCAATTTGTTGCCTAGCAATCATGGAGGTCCTAGTTGCAAGTGAGTTGCAATTTTGGATGTCATTATTCTAGGTCTCGATTTGGATACATTCATAGATATTTTATTTCTTGTCATTTTTCCTATGTGAAAAATCAAAAAAAACAAATTATGTCTTCATAATAAGGATGGGAAAATGTTTATGTTGATAAAAAGGACTAAAATCTTAGACTATAAGATTTGAATTTAAAAAAAATAACATTACTTAACTTGTGGGGTATTGGGGGTGATGTTGGGACTTAGGGACTTGGACTATGGGGAGGGGGGGTTGGGGTGGTGTCAGGCATCACCTCAGGCCCCCGTAGGCCAAGTCTTGGCCCCCATGGAACCAGGACTTGGCCTACGAGGGGTTAGGGACAATGCTCGACATCACTTCTAGTGCCCTTGTAGGCCAAGACTTAGTCCCGCATGGAGGATCATTGCCCCCACTAACACCCATGGTCCAAAACTATAAAAAAATATTGAAAAACAATAAAACCATAAAAAAATTATAAAAAACACACAAAAAATTGGTTTTTTTTTTTTTTTTTTTTACTTTTTCTTCCTAAAATATTACAAATTTTGTTAAAATTTCTTCCAAAATGGTCTAAAAATATTTTAAAATTTGTGATTTCTTTCAAAAAAAAATATAAAAAATCTCATATTCTTTAGGGTTTCTAATGATTTTGGCATAAAAAAAATCTCATATGATACAAAGTTGATCTTGTATAAATATTTTTGGGTAAATGGTAAGAATAAAAAAGATACTAACCTTTGAAATTCTAGATTATCCTCCAATGTATCGTTGATGTTTCTCCCTTGTAGATTGCTCCACACTATTTAACGAATGTTGTCCAATATTTACCACAATGTAAAAAGACAAAACAAGATTTTGTATATATAACAAAGATTATGTGAATTACTATTAAGTCTAATGAATATGGGATAAAAAATACTAACCTCTTAAATACTAGATTCTCCTCCATTGTCTCATTGATGTCTCTCCCTTGTAGATTGCTTCAAACTATTTAACGAATGTTGCCCAATATTTATTGCAATGTAAAAAGAAAAAACAAGAGTTTGTATATATAACAAAGATTATGTGAATCACTGTTAATTTTAATGAATATGGGATAAATAAAAAAGAAGAAGAGTGTGTGTGTATATACCTAATATTATATGAATCATCGCTAAGTTTAATGAATGTGGTATAAATTAAAAAACATGAAACATATTGTAATTAACTAATAAATAACAAATTAGAAGAGTAAAAGTTTTATTAAAAATTGGGGGGGTGTATTTTGGAGGGAAAATTGTGGGTGGGGGATTTTGGAGGGAATATTTTGGGAGGAAATTTTGGAGGGAAACGTTCATTCTACAAGTTATAAGATTGTCATTGGGAGGCTGAGAATTCTTATCATTCTATGTTCTTAGTGAAAAGTGGTGCCTTCGTCAGATAAAGAAGATTTTATTTATGAGACATCAACATATTGTTCGCATACCTCTTCTTTTAGGACTAGCAAATGCGATGGGAATAATTGTAATGTAAATGAGGAGTCATATTTTTCGCCTAGTCGGAAATTTGATCATAGTGCAGGCAATGATATTCATTATATTCGCCAGGAAAGTCCTAAATCAGAAGACCTTGAAGTCACGAATGATAAAGAAGAGGAATATGATGATGATCAATTTGTTCATCAATTTAATAATATTCAAAATACTCAAAATATAGGTCCAAGTGAAGACTTTGATTATAGTTTAAATTATTGGGATGATGATTTTCCTCCAAGTGGAGATTTTCAAGGAACTAATGAGGATGGTGAATATTTTCCTCCAAGTGAGGATTTTCAAGGAACTAATGAAGAAGATGAATAATTTCCCTCAAGTGGGGATTTTAAAAGTTGTGAATATGATTATGCCAATGGTGGACACTCTTTCCGCAGTGGAGAATTTAAAGGCATCAATGTTGATGTTGACTATTTTCCTCCAAGTGAGGATTTTCAAGGTACTAATGAGGATGATGAATATTTTCCTCCAAGTGAGGATTTTGAAGGAACTAGTGAGGACGATAAAAAAATTCCATCAAGAGGGGATTTTAAAAGTAGTGAATATGATTATGCAAATGGTGGCCACTTTTTTCCCAAGTGAAGAATTTAAAAGAAACAATGTTGATGATGATGATTTTCCTTTAAGTGAGGATTTTCAAGGTACTGATGAGGATGATGTAGATTTTCCTCCAAGTGAGGATTTTCAAGGCACTAATGAGGATGGTGAATAATTTCCCTCAAGTGGGGATTTTAAAAGTACTGAATATGATTATGCTAATGGTGGACACTCTTTTCCAAGAGGGGAATTTAAAGGCACCAATGGTGATGATGATTTTCCTCCAAGTCAGGATTTTCAAGGTACTGATGAAGATGATGAATATTTTCCTTCAAGTGAGTATTTTAAAGGAACTATGAAGGATGATGAAGAATTTCCCTCAAGTGGGGATTTCAAAAGTAGTGAAGATTATTATGCCAATGGTGGTCATTCAATCATATCTCTAATTTTTTTAGCATCCACCTTGACACCCTCATGAGATAAAATATGCCCAAAATATTCCACTTCCTAACCTCAAAGACACACTTGGAAGGCTTCACATATATTATCATTCTTGTTTTGGGGATTTCTTATGTTATCATTCTATTATGATGATATCCTAAATGGAGATCAAACTTACTAAAGAAAAAATATCTTTTCAATTCATCTAACAATTCACTAATGAGAAGATTAGAAAACTTATCTATATTGTGAACTCATTGAGTTCTCTATAATCTAGACACATGTTCCATGAAGAATCCTTTCTATAAACTATCACCACTAATCAAGAGAAAGCACTTTGGCTTGGTTGAATGATGCTAGCCTCTAGAATTTCTTGAACCTTGTGCTCAATATCAATCTTTTATGCATAGGGATATATGTAAGATTGGATGTTAGGAGGAAGGATACTTAGGATGAGTTGAATAGAGTGATCATGCTCTTGGGTAAGAGTAAGACATTTTTCATATTGGAAAATACCATGGAATGAATATCGATAACTCTTGGGAGATCCAAGGGCATGGATGGATTAGATATTTGAACATCTAATGAACCTAATTATGTAATTAATCATGGGTATCCCATTTTTAGATGGTTTCCCTTGCATACCTTTGAGTTCAATTCCATTTCCTTCTAATAACAATCTTATGAAAAGTTCATGAAAATTTGAAGCCAATGTTTGTTGGACAATTGGTTTATATTGATGCACAGATGGTTTGGATAGTTGGTTGTCATTGATTTCAACCCTTGGAGAGTGAACATGGATAGTGATGTGAACCCTTAGAGATCGATGTCAACCCTTAGAGATTGATGTCAAATCTTGGAGAATTAAAGTGATGTGGACAGTGATGTGGAAAACATCATTGGATAGTTTATTATCATTTGTATGGTCGAGAGTAATGGTAAGTTATGTCGGATACATTTGAAGGATTTTGGTAGCATATTCTGGTAGAAATGTTAAATGAGGAATATGGACTTGAAGTATTGAGTAAATTAAGATAATACACTCATATATGGATATTACTCATCGTGTTATTTCTGGTGATATGTGGAACGTCACATAGTTCCTCACGGATAGGGAGATATTGTCTTGCGAAGTTGGAAGCCCCAAAGAGTGGTCAAGAAACCCCTAGTTGGTTACAAGTTTGTTACTAAAGGGGTAAATTTTTTGTAACAACAAAACCCTAGAATCCATAAAGTAAGGAGGGTAGTTACCTATCAATTGTATAAATACACCTCATGGATCCATTCATTAGTACATTGACATACACTTATATTGAACATCTATCTAGTGAATTTTATGGTTTAATGAATGGTTTAGTGATTGCTATGGTCTAGTAATTTGGTAATGGTTTATCTTTGTATTGGAAATTCTACTAGTGAATTTGAGGTTGAATTTGGCATATCAAGTTTGAGGCGGTGAAAATTTTGAAGGGTCGTAAGTTTGAGAGTGGAAGAACTTAAAAAACCCTAGTTTTTGAGGCGTACGCTGGCTGCAATAGAAGAGGTAGTGTACATACATGGGATGATAGTAGAGGAGGTAGCATACGTACACAATATGTACATGAAGTGTTAGTGTACATGTGAAAAACTCATAAAAATATTGAGTGGATGTTAGTACCAGGTCCTTGAAGTCTGAAGCAAGTTCCCAGATCTTCATTCTATAGGTTCTCATGGGTAAAGGTATGTCATTTATTTATTTTTTGAGGCTTGAATATTGGATGATATGGAACATGCTTAAGGTATGTCTTGGAGGCCCTTAATGGTACATGGTTGAGGTAAGATTGTTATATGCTTGAGACACACTCTTGGTACTTAGTATATGGTTTTTGTGGTTCATTTTTAGAGGCACATCTTTGTGGTATTAGCATATACCTGAGGCTTGACATATTGTGTTATGAGACTACATCTTTGTGATGTTGAGGAGAATTCTTGAGGCATATGAATAGAGTAATTTCATGGTATATGGTACATGTTGGGTGAGATACATTATTGGTACACTTCTTTGTTTATTGGTACAAGGTGTATGGTTGTTTGTGTTAGTGGTCGACCATTGATATTGGTACATTATTGAGATATACACTTGGCATATGGCATTACATGCATAGGGTACATTTCTTAGTGGTGATGGTACTTGGTTGAGATACACTCTTGGTATTACTTGTTCATCATATCTTATGGTATTGATGGTATAGTACAAGTTTGATACTTGATATGGTATATGAGATACATTTCATGGTTGGCATAGGTATGGTATAAGGTACAGGTATTGATGTGCATGGTTAATGTACATGGTTCATTAGCATGGTTGAAACATGGTATGTTATATTGTACAGGTACATGGTTTGTACATGGTTGATGGTACAGGTTGATGTATATTTTTGGTACAGGTTGATGCATGGTATAGGTTGGTACATGGTTGAGACACATATCTTGTGATGGTATGTGGTGATGTTGGATCATGCTTGGTTGACACATGTGTTTGTTGGACATATAGTTGAGAGGTGTCTTTGGTATATCATCCATGTTAGAGGATATGGTTGAGTATTAGTGACATTAGCAATGACAGTGGAAGTATCATTGATAGTGATAGTATCAGTGATAGTGGTACTGACAGTGACAGTAATAGAGGCAACAAAGAGTCAGATTTCAGAAAGGTGAAAACCCTAGTTCTTAGAAGGTGTATGCAAGCTTAAATATAGAAAGGTCTCATACATACGTAGGCTGTAGTATAGACAGGGTGCGTACATACGTGAGATACAACATAGACATCTCACGTACCTATTGGTTTTGTTGGTACAGGAAGGCTACAGGTACATGTTGATCACAAGCTATTGGTACATGTTGGTTATAGGTTGTTAGCACAGATTGGTATAGGTTTACAGTGGTATATCTCACAGTGATATTGTGGTAGTGGTTTCATCATCTATTTGGAATTTAACTTTAGGGTGGAAGTACAGGGTAAGGATAGGTGGTTTTATACACCTTTTGGTTGTAGCTGGAAAACATAGGGGGTTGTAGCCTCTTTCTGGTTGTAGCCAGAGAATCAGGGAGTTGGAGCCTAAGAACTAGGTGGTTGTAGCCACCTTTCGGTTGGAGTAGGAGAACCAAGGGGGTTGTAGCCTCCTTCTAGTTGGAGCCAAAGAATCAGGGAGTTCTAGCATCCTTCAGGTTGGAGCCTGAGAATAGGGAGTTGAATCCTCCTTCCATTTGTAGCTAGAGAATTGGGAAGTTAGTGCTTCCTATAAATTGATTCTTGATATATATAAGAAAGCATTTTGTGGTTTTCTCCCTTTGGTTTTCCACATAAATATCGATTTATTGTGTTCTTGATGTGATGTTGTTTATGTTTACATGCTTATGATATATTTATTGGATGAATTCATAGATGATACATTGATGATATACTGTTAAGAATTATTGTTAAAGATAAAGAATATATATTGTGGTTAAAAGTGGAATAATTATTCATTATCGATTCATCCC
>SNQJ01S0001390.1:332167-350442 GCA_010110895.2 Picea sitchensis
AGAGGGGGATCCGAGAAAAAAAATACGACAATTGGATTTGACTCTCCCTAACTCAGGATGCTAATGTTTGTTTTGAAAACTTTGGAGAGTTGTACTCACATCCTAATCCAAAGTGCTAACCCTACTCTACTGTTGGTGGAAGATCCTAAAAACAAAAATGTTCTAGATAGTTTTAATTAGCGTTCGTTTTAGAGTTGTTCTTTACTCAAAGGGTGCACGAAAGTGAAACTAATGGAATGATGACTCAATTCCCAAAAATATGCATAGAATATGATAAGAAATCATTTCTTTTAAATGAACACTTATTTAAGGGAAAGAGAAGGAGTCATTTTCACTTTCAAACATTAATATGAAACGTCTTCAATCAAACGGTTCCCAATCGAATCCAATGCAATGCTAAAACATTTACAAAAATGCCTTCTAATATGCAAATCAAGCACTAAAATGTATCTTTTTCTTTTGTATGCGAATGATAACTAATTCAATGTGAAAAACTTCTCCTATCAACTACCTTTTTAGATCAAGGAGTTGCTGACAAGCATGATCTGATTTCGCACACACAACACACACCCTCTTTCTGTGATTGAAGAAAGAAGCAAACAGAAGACAAAAGATGAAAAAGAAAACTCAAACAATTCACACAAAAGAGAGGTGTTCGAAGAACAATGACCTCAAAAAACCAAGTGAGAAGAGTCACAGACTTCAGATGTCCTTCACTGGAGTTCCCGCTCATTCGGATAGGAGAGGAAAAGACAGCGGATCGATTTCAAGCTCTCAACAACAAAAACTCAAAAATAATGGAGAAGGGCATAAAATATGAACAACAAGGTGTTTACTTCTCAGGAGGAAGCACGTCAAAGGTCAAAGGAAGAATCATTGAGTCACAAAGCAGCTCAGCAAGTGAAGAAACAGGGTCTGGACCTCCAAAAAATGCAATTTTTGAAGAGATTTTGTGCAAAAAGGGGTTGGCACTCTGGTGTAAGGGACACCAGGGCGTCATAACACTCTGTCCAATGCCTTCAGGGAGTGTTGGCGCTCTTCTAACATGGGCAGGGGGGCGCCAGGCTCAAAAAACTCATAAAAATCTCCAAAAACCCAAAATTTTGATCAAATTTTGATAGGCAAGCCGAGTGTGATGGGGTAAAGAGTCAATCAGCAAGTGCAATAAGATATGAAGGGGTGAAAAATTCCTAACAAAACAAAAGGTAAGACAAGGTCTATGAGGAAAAATCAAAACCAAAAATTTCGATTTGATCCTCCCCAGTGGAGTCGCCAATTTCTGTTGAAGGAAAATCGCCCTGCGGACAGGGAGATCTCCTCAAAGAGCTAGACTCTTAACTCTAAGAAAGAAAGTGCTTATCATGGTCACTGACTTCCTTTTAGATCTAGGTGGACTAGTGTGTGAGAAGGAAGGAGAGAAGAAGTACCTTTTACCGATGTTTGTCCCTGCACGCTCCGAGTTGAGCTCCAATCTTTCGCTCTTCGATAAGCCCTGTAGACAAACAAAGTACGACCACTTAATACTCTATCAAGATTAGTCTGAAATAGGTCTATCTACTAAAGAAACAAATTCATGTGATATTGAACATGAATTAGAAAGAAACAAGCGAAGCAAATTATATTAATGAGGACAAAACATTGCTTACAACCGTAGATGGAATGCGACAATTCTGCCAAGTCCTCCTTATCTAACCCTTGCTCAAAAGATCCACGATCTGAATGATGATAGCTTCACCGATTTCTCCCTATGAGATCATAGGTCTCTTGCTTTCAAAACATATCTATTCCAGCACCACTTATAATATCATAAGTTTGGTGTGATTCTCCCTTTCCAGTCCCCTTTCACCATGAGAAATCTTGCTTATATAGCCTTGGAGAGGCTCAACAACTTGAGATATCTTTGGGGTGAGTTGAGGATTTTCCTCCTTCAGTTGAGGATCTGACCTAAGACCATGGCTGGACTAGGGATTTGAATCCAACTACCTTCCAAGAATGAAAGGATCCTTCCCCAGTTCATCTCAACAACTTAACTACTGCCCATAATAGGCAGCGCTCCCTCAAAAGGGCCATCAGATTAAGGCAGCGCTCCCTCAAAAGGGCCAGTAGGATTAAGGCGAGCGCCAGCACTCCTAAAGACACCAGTGCTCCCCAGAAGGGCCAAAGAAGCTTTAAAATTCTCCCAGACAGTGTAAGGGGGAGCGCCAGCACTCCCAAAAGAGGTATGGGGGAGCACTCTCCTCCAAAAACCTTTTTTTTTTACTGTTTTCTGATGGAAAAAGGTTCATGAGCCCAGCTAACCTTTCCTCCTCTTCTAAATCAAGTGTTTTACATATGCCAAGTGTCCTCCTGATGGCGTTTATAGGCATGACATAGGCATCATGGAAGTATGCTTCCCTGACACTTGTGACACTTGTGAGCAAAATGAGACACTTGCGACCTTTGTAATGAAGACACTTGCGACACTATCAAAGTGAGTATTTTTTATGTGTAACAAGTGGCCCTCAACTATTCCCTTGAATCACAAGAGAAAAATATCAAAATAAATAAAGCTAAGAGTAAAAGGAAATTAATGGGATAGGAAACAATTGCATTTATGACAAGGTGTAGCTCACCCTATACAACGGCACCCATAGGTAAGACTTTACATTTCCCTGTTATTACATGCACCCCATGCCCAAACATCTACCCAATTCCACCTCATACACTTACATGACCTATATTAGACCCCACCTGTGAAAAATCCCAAACTTAAGAGAGGTTAGCCCAATAGGACACCCTAAGACCTTCTCCAAACCTAACTTTTCAAATTGCGTAACGTCTTTGAGAATTTGCCTGGGTTAAGGGGGGTTTGATGCACATGTTTGGGTAATTTAATTATTGGATGTGATTTACATGCTATGATCCCTATGACTTATGAGCCCCTAGAGGGTTTACTTCTTGTTGCTGCAGGAACTTTCTCGGTGGACAGGTACACATGAGGGAATGATTAGCTCGGACTTTCATGGGGGTTTAAATCCCACAGATGGATGTTGAAACCCTATCCAGGGGTAACAATAAATTCAAGACTTGTATTGGGAGAAAGAAGGATGTTTCCTTTGAAGGTACCCTGGAATACCTAGACCCAGGGGACCTTTCTCTTCCCACGTGGACGTTAGCTCTTGAGGGCCCTGGGCATCACCCAGAGCTAAGGCTTCATTTTTTGAGGCATTTTGTGAGCCTAGTGGCACGTGTGGGAATCATTTGGGTCTTTTGGAGGCCAAGCACCCCACTTTTCCATCCCAATGTTTCACTTATGGGGCTCAACGTCACCCAAGAGGGGCATGACATGACCCTTGGAGGTGTTTCTAGATGCAAATTAATTTTATTTATGTCAAAATTGAATTTTGTTGTAAATTGGCCAGGTCACCCTTGTTTTTAACCAGAAAATTACTTAAAGGTCAAAATTTTGTATAAATAAACATAAAGTACTCTCTTTTTTACATAACAACTTGTTCTTGGAGACAACGGGACTGAAATTTGCACCCTATTAGGGTTATTGGCTGAAATTGTGAGGCGCCACTCTTGTTTAAGGCTGAATTTTGCAACTTTGATCAATTTTGGAAGTTTTATGGTGATCTTACATGGTATTCTCATGATTATTATTGGTGCAAGTAAGTGAAATATGCATTTTTTCATCTATTGAATGGTTTATTATATGGTTTTATTTTCTCATACAAGATTATGAAATTGCATGGTGTATTTAATGTTTGAATTAAGAAACTTAAGTTACTTTCTTACTTTTTATTTTCCAAGCTTTTCATTAATTGATCTAGTAACTAGTGAAACCCTGGAGCCCTAAATTTCTAGCACTCTAAGGGTTTGGACTTCGTTATTGTTGCATAATTTTTTTAGTCCATAAGAGGGATAAGGAGAGAAAGGCGCTAGGGTCTAGAATTTCCTACACCCTTTCATATTGTCTCTTGAAATACTAGGAGGGCTTAAGTTACTACTTCTCCTAGGCCTTTTCCCTCTTAGACTTGTGTGCATCATCATCATTGATTTGCAACCTTATAAGAAGTCGTCCACCTTGACTCCATTACCCTTGAAGGCACTAGTCCTCCACTTTTACCTCTTGACAAGACTCAACTCAAACTCCTTCACTTCATACTCAAACTCTTTCACTTTATACTCTACTAATTTGCTAACCTAGTCTAGAAATACTAATAGCTAATTTGTTGTTGTCATAATCATCGCTACCACTATCATTTTGCAGCTTATATTAGCCTACTAGCCATCTAAGTCATCCCATAATTTGTATAAGAAAGGTACTATAAATAAGTGTTAAAGTGTATGTTCAATTTCCTTTTTATAGTGCAAATTATGAAGGTGTTACCATTGTCATAGTTGTTGTTACAGCCATTGTTGCATCCCTTAACAACCCTAAAATCATCCATAAAACCATTGGGCATTTGTACTAAGCAAACGATAATCATTGTATATTGAAGTAGTGTCTTATATCTCTATTATAGGTCTTTTCTGAAGTGGTTTTATTACTGTCATAATCATTAATTAATGTTGTTTGGACAGTCGTTTAAGTCATTCATTGACTTATATTTATCTTGAAAAGTGTGAGTGACAAACCATTATCAAGTTTGCAATACTATTGTATCTCTTCCTTGTCATCATAACTTGCACCTTTCAAGATACATTGTTGCTACTGTGATCTCACTTTCATTTGTATAGTAACTTTTTCATGCAGCACATAATATGTTTAAGAAGTCATTTATTATAATTTTTTCTACTAACATTTGATGTTTCATTGGTAAAGGGAAGGTACAAACCCATTTTCATTTTCCCTCGTCCCTTTCAACTTTACCAAAGTGACTTCTATTGAGTGACCTAGAGAGACGGGTGGGTTTTAGCAGTATCTTTTTTCCCTTCATCGACCAACTAGGTCCTAGGATGTCTCCCTTGGAGTGAGGCTTTCCTCCTCCTAAAGAGAAAGAGGTACCCTATTGGGGTGACAGTGATAGGGTTACCTCCTTGTTACGTCAATATAATCCTACTTTCCCTCAGTTTTTGGGAAAATATATATTGTGCGATAACATTTTTGGCGCCCTTGCTAAGGAGAATCAAGTCAATCTTCCTCAAACGACAAATTTTTGGTAAGAATTTTTCTCAAATACTTTCACTTTTCAAAAATTACCTGGCGACTCCACTAAGGGTGATTCCCTCTTTTCCCTTTGATAATATGTAGAAGGATTATCTGGAAAATCCACTAATGATAAATCCAACCATGGCTTCTCAATGGGACCTAGTTGATTTTAAACCCTTGGATATGAGTGAAATTTCAGGTTACCCTCGAAAAATGCCTCCGAGGTATGAAAATTGGCTCCCTAGATTCACTGGTAATGATGGGGTTAGGGCTGAAGATCACATGGATAATTTTTTTCTTTCTTTCAACTCCACCCTATCAGTGATGACGTTGAATATTTGTCAATGAAACGTTTCTCTGCTACTCTTCATGGAAATGATAGGAAATGGTATGATGATCTCCTTGATGCTAGCATCACATCTATGGACTAGTTAGCAGAAAAAATTCTTAAGAAATGGGGTATTAAATTAGAATATATAAACATTCTAACAAAAATACTCAAGTACATGAAACAAAATAAGAATGAGACTGTCAAATAATTCCATACCAGGTTTGATAATTTTCTACAACAAATTCCTAGAAGCCATCATCCTAAAGACAAGTACCTCGTTTACCTCTTTACCAGTGCACTCTTAGTGCAATTAGGGTTTCTCCTCAGTAAAAAAGGGAAAAGAACAATCTAAGAATATTGTCACATGGCTATACAAATCGAGGAAAATATCTCTTTGTTCAAGGGAGAACACCTCTTTACTTTAGAAATCAAAGTTGATGACCCCAAAGATACCCCATATACTCTTGGTCTGGAAAGATTAGTTTCCCTTGAGATCTTTGCTAGTAAATTCCAGGAAAGAAGGGAACAAGTCATCAACCAACAAGAGGTTGAGGAGAGGGATCCTAATGAAGTTTTCCAATCCCATGAGGAAGATAAATAATTTACTCATGCTTCTACCGAGGATAATGAAAACCTGGTTGAAGAGCGAGAGCCTTAATATATCAAACATGATGATGAAGTATTAATGCGTGCTCCTCCCTCTGATGAAGTCATATGAGATCCTATTCCTCCTGCAAAGAAAGAAGAGGATGAGGTTAGTCATTTTCCTTTTCATTTTTTTGACGATACCTTATTCTATGATTCAAAAGGTGAAGAAGAAAGGGAATCCTTGGACAAGTTAGACCCTCTGTATTATGAAACTAAATATGTAGGGGAAAGTCATGAGGATGAAGCATTGATTCTTTCTCTTTCATTTGATCAAGTCATCCAAGTCTTCGACGCTCCTACACCACAAGAAGTGAATACGGTAAGTTGTTTCCCTTTCCAAGATTTTGAAGATTCTTTATTTTTTGATTTGGAAAGTGAAGAACGGTTAGAGGAGCCCTTGGATGTTTTAATCCCTTCGTGTTATGATAAAGGTAATGACATGGTTGATAATATTGATGAGTTCATACACTTTGGGAAACTTAAATGGGATGTGATTTGGTATGATGGGGATCCCATTTATGACATTGATGTTCATTTCCAAATGTTTCCTTTACAACTATCATATGAGGTTACTACTAATTTTGAAATTGGCAACAAGAAGATGATGTAGTTGTGGATGTTTTCCAAAAACCAAGGGTGACCTAGTTCTATGTTCTCCTGATGATTTTTGGTCCTACCTTGAGGATTTTGATGAGTATTCCTTTGAGCACTTGGATTTATTCCATAAAGAATAATATCAACCATTGTTTTTCTCAGATATTGATAAGGGTGAGGACATTGCTTCCCTGAAGCAGGGTAGTTGTGACAAGTTTTTCCAGCCTCTTTTGATTACTTTACCTCGCTATGTCACTAAGTGTATAGTTGGGAAACATGTCCCTTGTCTTAAGTTTTCTCTAGGGAAAATCCTTCTTTTAGAATTAAAAGGTAGGTTGAATGCCTTAAGAAGAAATTTGTTATATTGGTATTCCAACCTTCCCCTAAGAAGTTGTCGGTCATCCTCTAGGTTCTTTCTAGTCCCTTCCTAAACCTTAGGATGTCATGACATCCAAGGTAGCCAATATTCATAATCTTTGAGTCATTCTTTTGATCCTTGGATTTTTCACGATCTTTTTCTGAGATGGATTGAGCACTTTCCTAGAAGTGTAACTTGGAATAATTTTTTTGCTCCCTCCCACCTTTATGAGATAGAGTTTAGGATTTCCTATGATATGATAAATGCTATAATTCATGTAATTTTTATGCTTAACCTATCATTTTTTTGGTTTATGATGAAGCACAGAGGAAGGTATTATGAGGCATTACTAGGATGGTTTCACTGGTTATATGACTACACCTAGAATTCAACCAGTAGGTAAGTAAGAGTAGGTATGAATTTGCATCCATTGTACATACCATACCATATCATTCTAGCATAGTTGTAGTTGCAATTTTCATATTGTCTTGATTCATTATGTATATATGTATGCTCATGATCATATGCTAGGCTAGAGATGCTTTTATTTTTTTATTATATCATATGTGAACAAGGGGTGATATCACCACCCTAGGGATTACTAATATCCTTTGTTGAGATTTAGAAGGAATAGGTCATACCGGATATGTTGAAGTTCTCATGCACTCTACAGTGAGCACATGTCCCCCAGTTGGAGCCAGATGTTATCCCCTATCCTAGCATAGAATTGATGAAGCAAAAGGAGTACCCACAGGTCCTATACATGGAGTACCAAGAGCTAGACGACTTGGGCATGGCCTCGGAGGGCCCCTCATTTCATCAATGCAATCCACTTATCACCAGACTCAATATCCATCCCACCAGCCTGGTCTTGGTGTAACAGTGGGTCTTGCTCCATAAGGTAATGAGTCTGGGTATCATGGTATGTATCACTCTGATTTTTTAAGAACTTGAATATGTTTAATTGAATCCTTCTTCATTTCATGACGTTTGCTTGAAAATTATTCCCTTTGCCTCTTTCATACCTGGAGGAGTGACGAGGTGCCCTAGTAAGTTGATTTCTCTTTAGGATGGGTTTCCACTGGGTGGATCTCTAAAAGGTATTCATTCATTCCCTCCATACTTACCATTTTCCATATTTATTCCTTTCATATCCCCTATCCTTGCTTGGGAATTGGGATTGGATACACTGGGAAGGGTTGTACCTAACCTCATTGGAAAGAAGGGGCTAAAGGCCCAAAGGGAAAAGTAGCTGGAAAGAGTTAAAATCCAATGTTGAAACCTTCGATATGCTTCGCCCAAGGATCCCCGAGAAAGCAGTGAAAATCTTCTCAGTAAGAAAATGGGACCCATAAGATAACATAAACACTCAAGGTATTAGTTGATGGATAGGGGGTCTCATCACAAGCCTACCTATTATGGCCATGGGCATGTAGAGGTGTGACACTAGCATCTATATGGTCACCAAACTAGGGTAGTGTCTCGTGGTGGAATAGCCAAGATAAAGGGGGTCTCATCATGATCCATCCTTCTCATTTCCCTGAATTTTTTGTGGATAACGTTGTCAGCTTTGGTCATCAAGCCAAGACAGTGCCCCTCAAATATTCCCTTGAAGCACAAGAGAAAAATATCAAAATAAATAAATCTAAGAGCAAAAGGTAATGAATGGTCTAGGAAACAATTTCATTTATGACAAGGTACAGCTCACCCTCTACAAAGGCACCCATGGGTAATACTTTACATTTCCCTATTATTACATGCACCCCATGCCACCTCATACACTTACATGACCTGGATTAGAACCCACCTTGGAAATATCCCAAACTTAAGAGAGGTTATCCCATTATGACACCTTAAGACCTTCTCCAAACCTAATTTGTCAAATTGCATAATGTCTTTGAGCATTTGTCTAGGTTAAGGGGGGTTTGATGCACATGTTTGGGTAATTTAATTATTGGATGTGATTTACATGCTATGATCCCTATGACTTATGAACCCCTAGAGGTCATACTTGTTGTTGTTTCAAGACCTTTCTTGATGGACAGGTAAACATGAGGGAATGATTATCTCGGACCTTAATGGGGGGCTTAAATCCCACAGATGGATGTTGAAACCTCAACCAGGGGTAAGAAGAAATTGAAGAATTGCATTGGGAGAAAGAAGGATGTTTCCATTGGAGGCACCCTAGAAAACCTAGACCCAAAGGACCTTGCTCTTCCCACATGGATGTTATCTCTTGAGGGCCCTAAATGTCACCATCATAGCCCTAGACGTCATCCAGAGCTAGGGATTCATTTTTGGAGGCGTTTTTTAGCCTGGTGGCACATGTGGGCATCATTTGGGGCTTCTAGACGCCAAGCACCCCACTTTTCCATCCCAACGACTTACTTATGGGGCTCAATGTCACCCTAGAGGGGCATGACATCACCCTTGGAGGTGTTTCTAGATGCAAATTAATTGTATTTTATGTCAAAATTGAATTTTGTTGTAAATTCGCCAGGACAACCTTGTTTTTTACTTGAAAATTAATTAAAGGTCAAAATTTTGTATAAATAAACATAAAGTACTCTCATTTTTACATAACAACTTGTCCTTGGAGACAACAGGTCTGAAATTTGTGCCCTATTAGGGTTATTGGCTGAAATTGTGAGGCACCACTCTTGTTTAAGGCTGAATTTTGCAACTTGGATCAATTTTGGAAGTTTTATGGTGATCTTGCATGGTATTCTCATGATTATTCTTGGTGTAAGTAAGTGAAATATGCATCTTTTAATATATTGAATGGTTTATTATATGGTTTTATTTTCTCATGTAAGATCATGAAATTGTGCAGTGTGTTTAATGCTTGAAGTAAGAAACTTAAGTTGCTACTTTCTTACCTTTTATTTGTCAAGCTTTTCATTAATTGATCTAGTAACTAGTGAAACCCTAGAAACATAAATTTCTAGCACTCGGGTTTGGACTTAGTTATTGTTGCATAAGTTTTTTACTTCATAAGAAGGATAAGGAGAGCAAGGTGCTAGGGCCTAGAATTTCCTACACCCTAGCATCTTGTCTCTTGAGGTCAAATCCTAGGAGGACTTAAGTGACTACTTCTCCTAGGCCTTTTCCCTCTTAGACTTTTGTGGATCATCATCATTGATTTGCAGCCTTAAAAGAATCCATCCAACTTGACTCCATTACCCTTGAAGGCACTAGTCCTCCTCTCTTACCTCTTGACAAGACTCAACTCAAACTCCTTCACTTCATACTCAAACTCTTTCACTTTATACTCTACTATTTTTCTAACCTAGTCTAGAAATACTAACAATTGATTTTATGTTGTCATAATCACTGCTACAGCTATCATTTTGCAGCTTATATTATCCTACTACCCATCTAAGTCATCGTAGAATTTGTATAGGGCAAGGTACTATCAATAAGTGTTAAAGTTTATGTTTAATTTCCTTTTTAGAGTGCAAATTTTGAAGATGTTACCACTGTCATAGTTGTTGTTACATCCATTGTTGCAACCCTTAACAGCCCTAAAATCATCCATTAAACCATTGGGCAATTGTACTAAGAAAAACCATAATCATTGGATATTGAAGTAGTGTCTTATTGCTCTATTATAGTACTTTTCTGAAGTGGTTTTATTACTATCGTCATCATTAATTAATTTTGTTTGGAAAACCATTTAAGTCATTCATTGACTTATATTTATCTTGAAAAGTGTGAGTGGAAAACCATTATCAAGTTTGAAATACTATTGTATATCTTCCTTTTCATCATAACTTGCACCTTTCAAGATACATTGTTGCTATTGTGATCTCACTTTCTTTTGTATAGTAACGTGTTCAGGAAACACATAATCTATTTAAGAAGTCATTGATTATAATTGTTGCTACTAACGTTTGATGTTTCATTGGTAAATGGTAGGTACAAACCCACTTTGATTTTCCCTTGTCCCTTTCACTTTCCCAAAGTGACTTCTTCTGTTGAGTGACCTAGAGAGAGGGTTGGGTTTTCACTCTATCGCTTTTCCCTTCATCAACCAACTAGGTCCTGGGACGTCTCCCTTGGAGTGAGGCTTTCCTCCTCCTAAAGATAAATAGGTACCCTATTGGGGTGACAGTGATAAGGTTGCCTCTGTGTTACGTCAATCTAATCCTACTTTCTCTTAGGCTTTGGGCAAGTATAGATTGTGCGATAACAGAACCTAAAGAAGAATTTGAAGGTGAACAACTAGAAGTTAAGATAGAACAATTAATGGGAGAAAACATGAACCATAGAGAAGTTATACCTCAATGGAGGGCCCAAAGAGAAGTCAATGTGGATGAGAAGATTCATGAAATGCCAAGGAATTTTGATAAGCTTCTCCCAAAATCCGACCCAGACAAACTCGGATCCCGAAAGACCATGTTAATAATTTATTTTTGGCCATACATCTTCTAGGTGTTGAACATGATGACATAGCATGTAGTTTATTTCCTTATAATTTTTTTGGGAAATCATCTACTTGGTATTTTAGCTTACCTGTTAGGTCTATTACAAATTGGAATAGCTTTGAAAGGATCTTTATGAGAAAATTTGGAGAAAGAAAAATTGTTGCATCTCTACACAATGAACTAGGAGCCATCATAATGGATAAGAAGGAAAGAGTGAAAGACTTTAACCAAAGATTTATTAATGTCTTAATCAAGTTAATTTCCTCGTGATGTATCTCTCGCTTAGTCATTAGCTATTGAATATTACAGAGCTGCATTAATCCCCTCCATAGGGATGTTTGTAAAATGATCTAACAGAAACAGATTATCATTAAACTTTGATGAAGTTGAGACTATAGAAACATATTTATTTGTGTATGATCAATATCACATTACGAAGAAGTTATCTAGTGAAGTTGTGGACCTTAAAAATATTTTTTGTGTAGGATCACCGAAGCCACAAACTTTTCTTCTATTCTTTAAGAAACCAGATAACCCACCACAAAGACCTGAACCACCACACATGGATTTCAACTTAGATAGTTTTAATAATGATAATTTGTGTACTTATCATCGGAAAAATCACCCAGAATGAACATGCCCTCAGTGGGTCAACTATATGACCCTGGTGATTAACCAGTTTCTAGATCTATAGATTTTGGATGATGAAAAACATGCATAAGATCCTTTTGGTGGTGTTGATGAAGATCAACCAGAATCGGCTATGCCCTTGTGGGACTGGTGTACAGAATCAGATGATGAGAAGATCGAAGACCGTTTGGCTATATAAACGAAACGAGGTTAGGTTTAGTGTTATCCTACCATTTGCAAGTGAACAAGGGAACCCGAGGTTAAACTCGTCAATTTGAACTATGTTTGAATCTCTCACATATCCATACTCACTACGTGGTGGCACGGTCCAGGTAAGAGCACCTCACCTCTCTTCTATTCTAATGTTAGGGTTAGGTCTTTGTTATTGTTAGTTTTTCCTTGTTCCTTAATACCTTGCCATAGATCAACAATCCTCTTCCCCGTTCCTAGTCATTTCTCTCTCGGCCACACCCCCCTTCACAAACCTTACATTTTTCTTAGAGCCTCTTCCTTGCCACATAATCAATGACTAGTCATCCCCATTTTCCTTCACTGCGACAAACTTTATTTGCACCCTTACACTTAATATTTGAAATCCATGAATCTTTCCTGAAGCATGAATATCGTGATAAGTTTGATAAGTTTGAGTGTGATATCACGATATTCATGCTCCTAGAAAACAATAGAGGAAAACATTTTCGGGACCATATATGATGATACTTCAGGACTTCTCGAGAAGGATGAAGAGACCTTAAAATGGGGAGAAGTGTATTATATGTTCAAGAAGTTAAATTTATTTTTGGAGGAAGAAGAGCTAGATGAACTCTAGGCGTTCAAGAACATCAGAAAATTAGGAATTTTAAGGGTGGAAGCACAACAAACATTCTTCCCTTGTGTAGACGCCATTTTGTGGATCTTGAAGAACATAGACATAAATAGTTGATATGTTTGTAATGCAAGAAAATAACTTATAGCTTTATGCAGGCCCAATGATTTAGCTAAGTGTTATCATATTGAATTTGGGAACAAAAGACTAGATGGTCAACTCCTCAGCAAGTTGGAACTTACGCCAAAAGATTTATTCCCCGCATGGTACAAAGAAGATAACAAGTTCAAGTATCATCCCAAGAGTCAGTACCCCACAACCAATTTGAGACCCTACCATTATATGGTGGCCATGTTGTGTAGGTTATACGAGGAACCAGATGCAACTCATTTCCCCTTTTCATACATGCCCCTAATTTATTTACGTGCAGATGTGGGGGTCTCATTCAACTAGGAAGACATATTATCTGAAAATATTAAAGATGTCATCTCAGCAGTTACACAAGCACAACTAGGAAACTTTCTCAGCTTCCATATCTCCTCATACCTCTTGGACATAATGTGTACGGCCCACAAGTACCCAAATATGGGGTGGAGTTGGTTTCTTGTTGATGCTCCAATCCACATCTATTGCAAAGTGATTTGGGAGCACAATAACGTACATAATATCAAAGGATTTGCGAGAACTTCCTTGCTCCCTTATATGAATTTATGTTTTGCACCTCCCCACCTTGTATGACAGACAAATCCTTAACAGTCATAAGAAAGATCGGGGATTGGTATTTGATGGATCATGGTACCTATATAAGATTACATGGTGCGATGAAACCACCCCCCATACTCCCTCAGTCTGTTCCTAACAAACTTGTTCTTTAGGAGGTAGCGTATCAAACTATCATACATGGGATTGGAGGAATGCTATACATATCAAAGAAAGAAATTTGGCCTCCACTATCTCTATACATTGGAAACTATTTCTTTGAGAACACCAAGCAAGCTCAAATACAAGTAGACATATTACTTTCCTACCACTTTGGAGAGGAAAGATTCAGGAGGCATGACCCTAAGAATTATAGATTTTAACCTTGTACAATATTTACTGCAAACAAATTTTCAGTAAAATAGCAGAAAAGATATAATGGAAAATATAAACATTATACAAATATTTTTCCCCTGGAAAACCAAACCGGGAAAAATAGCATATTTTGTATTCATTCATAGTGTTACATTGTTTACAATACAATATACATATATGATATGCAGGCATCCAAAACCCTAACCCAATGATCTAGATTAGTCAACAACCCTAATTCCTTAACAGGAAATAGAAAACCATCGGCAAAAAACCATGTGCCGAAAAACCACCCAACAATGGACATGAAAATCAAGGCAACACGAAAAACGAGGTAAAATTGTGACATGTTTCCCAAGGAAAAAAAAATTCTCAGTGGCGTTGCCCCAGAACCCTCACACGGGGGATTTTTCCCCCCTATGCACCCGGCACAACACAGAAAATGATATTAATGCAAAGAATATAACACATACCCAACATTCTCCCACTTGTCATTTTCTTTTCATACAGGGGGTTACAAGGTTACATAGTCAAAAATATAGGGAAGCAATGCCCATGGATACTCTACACCAAGAGAATGTCTCAATTCTCACAGATTTTGTTAATTAATCTACAACATTCTTCAAAGTTTCCACCTTCATCAACAACACTTTATTTTCTTCAACCATGTCCCTCACAAAGTGATATTGAATATCAATATGCTTTGTCTTTGAATGATAAGTTGGGTTATTCACCAGAAAAATTGCACTCTAACTGTCACAATCTATCCTTACAGCGTGTTGTACCAACCCAATACCTGAACACAATCTTTGTAACCATACTGCTTCCTTACTTCCATGAGTGGATGCCATGTATTCAACTTCTATAGTTGAAAGTGCCACTATATCTTGTCTTTTGTTCATCCAACTTATTGCTTCTCCAAATAGGTTAAACACATACCTTCTTATAGATCTCCTACGATCCATATCTCCAACCCAGTCTGCATCCACAAAGCCATGTATATACAACACTCTATCCAATATCGGTCTTCCTTGGTAGCATAATCCTTAGATAGCAGTGCCATGCAAATACTTGGAAACCCTTTTTACTATTGTCCAATGCTCCTTCCCTCATTTTGGCATATACCTGCTCAAAACTCCCACTGCATGTGCAATGTCCGATATAGTACATACCATTGAATACATCGAACTTCCAACTGCACTCGCACATGGAACATGACACATGTCCTCCTCCTCTTCCTTTGTTTGGGACACTGATCCGCAGATAAATTTACACCAACAGGAATAGGAACCTTAACCAGTTTACATTCGTGCATATTAAACCTTTGCAATATTGTCTCGACATATTTTCTCTGTTTTAACCATAGTTTCCTGTTTTTTCTATCTCTTTTAATTTCCATGCCCAAAATGAAATTTGAAGCACCGAGATCCTTTATGTCAAATTTAGAGGACAACTGAGTTTTCACATCTTGGATAATCTCCTTGTTGTTTCCTATCAGCAACATGTCATCCACATACAAGACCAAATAAATCAAATGATTACCAATTAATTTAAAATACACACAATGATCCTCTTTCCTTCTTGTGAAACCAAGTCCCAACATATAAGTATCAATTTTTTGATACCACATCCTTGGTGATTGTTTTAAACCATACATGGACTTTTTCATCTTGCATACTAGCTCCTTCTTTCCCTTCACAACAAATCCTTTTGGCTACTTCATACATATTTCTTCTTCCAAATCCCCATGTAGGATTATTGTCTTCACATCCATTTGTTCTACCTCAAAATCAAATGCAGCAGCAACAGATAACAGAAATATTATAGAGGTTAACTTGACAATAGGAGAAAAAATATCACAAAAATCAATTCCCTCAACCTGGGAATAACCCTTTTCTACTAACCGATCTTTGTATTTCTCCACTTTTCCTTCTACATTGAACTTCTTTTTAAATACCCATTTGTTGCCAATGGGATTTCTTCAAGTCGGCAACTCCACTAAATCCCAAGCCTCATTATTATCCAAGGCTTCTATTTCTTCATCCATGGCCTTTTTCCAGAGATTTCCATCCTCTGACTCCACTGCCTCCCTGACAGTTCTAGGATCATCATCAGTAATGGACAAAGAAAAATTTGAATGGAAATCAGATGGAGTATACCTTTCCGGTAGCCTTCTTTCTTGAATCGATCTCCTCAATACTAGAGTATGAGGATCTTCTCTTCTGATTGTTGTTCTTCTGTAGAGTCTGCCTCATCATCCTTTAAATCAAACTCTATTTCCTCTGGTTCTTCCTTACCTAGTAGGACTTCCTATTTAACAACATCCTTCATTTCTTTAAATACCACATCTCGCCTATACACTACCTTCTTAGTTTCTGGTTTCCAAAGCTTATAACCTTTGAGACCATCTTTATATCCAATAAAGATACATTTTTCATCCTTCTTATCTATCTTACTCTTGTTTTCCTTTGGAACATGAGCATGTGCATCACAGCCAAATATCTTGAGATGTGTGAGAGAAGGTTTATTACCAGCCCATAACTCTTGTGGAGTCTTGTCATCCAACGTTGATGAGGGTGATATGTTGACTAGGTAACATGCAGTACCCACTACCTCTACCCAAAATTCTTGCACTAACTCGGCACCACTGAGAATGCACCTTTTGTTTTCCATCAGCATCATGTTCATCCTTTCTGCAACTCCATTCTGCTGAGGTGTATATGGAGTATTATTTTTCCTTGCTATACCGCACTTCTTATAGAAGTTTTCAAATTCATTCCTGCAGAACTCTCCACCATTATCTGTCCTCGGCACCTTAATTCTTTTCTCTATTTGATTCTCAACAAGATCCTTAAACTCTTTAAACCTTTCAAAGAATTCATATTTCTTCCTGAGGAAATATATCCAAATATTCCTCGAGAATTCATCTATAAACAAGACATAGTACACAGATTTTCCCAATGATGGGACCGATACAGGTCCAAAAAAATCACTGTGAACTAGATGTAAAATTCCTTCTTCCCTCGATGCGTCAAAGGGGAATCTTAACCAATTATTCTTCCCATATACGCAATGTTCACAAAAATCAAAATCTAGAGAGCAGTTAGACATACCTTTACCGTGTAGTAGTCGAAGACCCTTCTCTCTGATATGCCCCAGTATTTTATGCCACAACATAACCTTTTCTCCAGAGATTGTAGGAGTTATTTCTTATTCAACTCCAATATCAAGAATAATGGAACTACTAAACCCATCACTAATAGTGCTTCCTTGCAGCTTATACAAAGTTCCAAACCGAACTCCCTTCAACAACACCATTGTTCCTCGAACCATCCTACAGGTTTCCTTTTCAAATATTGTTTTTACCCCTGCATCGTCCATTTTGCTTACATAAATCATATTTCTGACCAATCCTAGGTTGTGCATAACACCAGGTAGTGTTCTAATCCTTCCATCTATGAGCCTCAACTTGAATTTTCATCGACCTATGATTCTGGTTGTCGAGTCATCACCTAGAAAAACATTACCTCCATCATACCTTTCATATTCACATAACCACTCCCTATAGGGAGTCATATGAAAGGATGCACTCGAGTCAACCAACCATGCCTCGTGATCTTCATGTGTGCTTGAAGAAGCCAAGTACACATCCCCTCCTTCTTCCTTGAAGGTATTTTCTTCTGTAGAAGGAGATTCTTCAGATCCCTTCTTTTTCTCAAATTTGGATCTACACTACTTCTTGTAGTGCCCTTCTTTTCCACATCTCCAACATACCTTTACAAACTTTCTAGGAGATTTATATCTACCCTTAGACTTATATCTCCCACTTGATAACTTATATCTATTTCTTTCCTCGGAGCATCCTCTTGCAAATAATGCACCTGTGCTCTGTCCTTCCATATTCTTCCGTCTCATCTCCTCCGACAACAAGGATGAGACCACTTCACAAAACTTCAAAGAAGTTGTATTACTAACTATGGCCATAACCAAACTGTCTCACGACTCTGGTAAAGAACACAGTAAACCGATACACTTATCTTCATCTGAAATTTTAATCTCAACAGATACTAACTGACTTACCACAGTATTGAAGGCGTTCAAATGCTCTGCCACCGAGTCTCCATATCTCATCCTTAGGCTATATAGCTTCTTTCTCAGGAATATTTTATTTACTAGGGACTTAGACTTATACAAATTCCCCAACTTATCCCATAAATCCTTGGTTGTAGCTTCCTCTGACACATTTAGTAATACTG
>SNQJ01S0001390.1:350452-363203 GCA_010110895.2 Picea sitchensis
AAGCTAAGAGATCTTCTCCCATCTCTGTCTCAACTCATTCAAGTTCTGCTGAAGAGGAGGAAGGAGCACCAACATATAAAAAGAGAAGAGACAAAGAGAAGGTGTTGAAAAGGAAGAACGATGCTAAAAAGAAACAAAAAATCAAAGCCAACAAAGAAAAAGCCATAGCAGAATATGAAGTGAAAGTTAAAGTTGAGGTCGAAGAAAAATCTCAAGCTGAAGCAAGATCTACTGCAAAAAAAAAAAAGGAGCTGGCAGAAGCGACAAGAGTAGCAACGAAATTAGCATAGAAGGAGGAAAAAGAAGTAGCAGATAACGTTGTTGAAGAATAAATACAAAGAATAGAGATGATGACATCCACCCAATGGACTTGGATATCCCAGGAACATCCATCGTAGGTACAGGAGTAAAAGCAATGAGGAGTGGTTTAGGCCTCGAGCCCTGGGAACCTTTTCGATCAGCTGAAGTATTGGATCTAAGTAGTTTCACATATGATAGTAAAATTGGTATAATTGTGCAAGAAAGAGTGAAAAAGGTGCCAGTGACAGAAGGAGCCCCTTTATCAATGGTTACTCAAGTCTGTGTCATAGGAGATGTCATGGAAGACCATGTGGCAACATCTAGGGCTGATCCGACATTTATGGATGCAACCGTAGACAATATATAATGGCTATGCCAGTAGAACGAAAAGAAAGAGGTGAGGATCAAGGAGCTAGAAGAAAGACTTCAACAAGTGAATATCGATGAAAGAATCCTCCTCAACTTTAAGGCCAATGCGGAAAGAGTTAGGAATGATTTGGAAGGTGTCATCATTGACATGTATGTCAATCTACACCTCTTCCAAAATGCAGCTGCAATAGTCATTGACCAAAACAACCAAATACAAATACAACTAACACAATACAACATTATTTGTGAAGGTGTAGCAAACATTGATACATGGCTAGCGGAGAATCTAGATGCACCTCATGAGTTGTATAGACCCTCAAAATCAGCTAGAGAAACAGATTTGTGTGCATTGGACCATTTCAAGTAGATAGGGAAAAGAGCAGATAAAGAAGTAACCAAGGCAATGGAAATATGTTCAAGGACTCATAAAGTTGCTCAAAAAAAATGATAAGGAATGGTCATCTCCCAATATTAGATGAACTTGGGAAGAATCTGGTCACAGAAGAATTGGTGAATGCAGTCCAAGACATCACAAGTCAAAGGAAACAATATATAGTCGAAGCGGCAACCTTTATCTCCATTGATCTCATTGACCAACAACTGCTACAACCAGTGAAGCTTCACACTATAATACATGTTTTCATGAAAAATTTAGAGAAGGACATGTGTGCCTTTGATGACAACATCGTCATGAATGAAGCAACACTAGAACAACCAACATACAGGAGAATCGAGTCACTATATAACCAATTGGAAGTTTGAACATCTTATCTCCAAAGCAAAAGCTCCTAGGGAAATGAAAAAATGACTATGTTTCTCTCGTCCTTTTCCTAACCACTTCAAATTTCATCCTTTCTGACACTTGTCATTCGAATAGAGAAAATGAAAAATTTTGTAACTGCCTCTTCAAGAAGAAGGCGAAAGGACACATAGGAGTTACTAGCTTTTTGTATAAAATAGAGTAGAAACTCATTGGAAAGGACTTTTGGCTTTTCAAGCATTGTATAGACCCAATAATTGTTTCGAGAACATATGCTTTGTTAATAAATATTGAGAATCCCTTAGGGCCAACATATTATAGAAGGAATCTTGTGTAGAAACAGATCGAAGCTTTGAACTGCTTTAAGTGAAGATAATTGTTGTTTCTATGGACTGTAAGAATGTTTGTTTGTTGTAGACTAATTCTTATACAATCTTTGTCATTTTGCAGTTATTGATATTTCTTTGAATATTTCAATGTCTTGAGATTTGTGGGTTATTACAGTATACGTTGATGTGATCTAGAATAATCTGATTATATACATATGTATGCATTTGTCTCCAATCTTCCTCTTTTGTTGCAGCTAACTATATAAAAGTTGTGTAAGGTTTTGGTTGCATTATAACTCACCGGTTACTCTAGTGTGCTCCTAGCTAGGATAAGTTAGCATAGATTAGTAATAGATTGGTTTTCATTACATTCATGGTCTTCATCCACCCACCTCATCGGTACACTGGACCATAACTAGTACGAAAACCAAAAATCAACAATAAATGGTACCCGGACCAAATTCCAAATGGGACTCCTAATCCAAATGGTATATAGTCTAGTTGGGACCGTATATCGAAGAGTACCCCTTGTTGTCGTTGAGTGCAATTGAACCCATCTAACATTACCCTTATTGTAAAACGTACTACTATAGTTGATACTTTCATTGCTTCCACAATAAAATCTCAAATATAAGATTTGATTCATATTCAACGTCCCTCACCACATAACCTTACCAATCCACAAAATCGATTCATATTCAACCTCCCTCACCACATAACCTTACCAATCCGCAAAATGAGAATGAAAATTTCATTTGATAACATACACCCCAAAGTGAATACTCACTCACATATAGCCTAACCTTTAGAATAAATGTCCTTTGTCATCTTCCCATTCTAAACCTGCTTCACCAAGGTCATCAAATGTATATATGTATATTTTATTGATCTTATGTTATGGATATTGGACTTGACAAATGGTTCTACTATTTTTTGCATTCCAAAGGTATATAATCGAATGTATATACAACATGGTTTTTTATTGTTTTGTGGATATGGAAATACACAGTCATATTTTTTGTGAGTGAAAATCTAGTATGATTCAACATTCGGCATTCGATGCACATATATTTGGTTTATCCTCGTGATTTTTTGGTGGCAACATTTTTATTTGGGTTTATTTCCAACATATGTTTAATGTTTATAGTAGACTTATGCATGTAACAGTATGATGTTTGAATTTTAATGATGGACGTGGAAATTATAGTATTTTGTTACAATATTTTGCATATTTTTTTAAACCATGTTTATTAAAAAAGATAGTGATAATGAGAATAGGAAAGCATAAGGAGGATGTTGGGTTTAAGGTGAAATGGAGCTATGGGAGGTCATAGTTTGTGGTAGCTAATGGTATATTAAGTTGTGTTTTAGATTGATGGGTTCTTTTTGAGTTTTTCCAAATTTATTAAGGTTGGAAATATAATATTTTAGAAATAAATTTATTTTATTGTATATTTTAAAAGGTTTTTAAAAAAATATTTATGTTATTATTTAATTATTATTATTTTAAAAATAATTTTTAATTGAAATCTGTCTTCAAAATAATTATAAAAGTGAAGAGAAACCATGAGATAAAGGAGAAGTATAAGGTATGCCAAAGCTCTAGTAAAAGAACATCTTAAATTTTTTTTATATGTTACATTATAAAAAGTGAAGAGAGACTATGAGATAAAGGAAGTACAAGGTATGCCAAAGCTCTACTAAGTTAGTAAAAGAACATTTTATTTTTTTTCATATTTTACATTATAAAAGACCTAATGTCATTAATGACTACAGGAATATTGTTTAAGGGATTCAAATTATTGTTTAGTATAATGTTTTTATAAATATTTTAATGACTAGAAATATTGTTTAAGGGATTCAAATAATTGTTTGAATATAATGTTTCTACTAACTTAAGTTAGTAAAAGAACATCTTAATTTTTGTTTATATGTTACATTATAAAAAGTGAAGAGAGATCATGAAATAAAGGAAGGTACAAGGTATGCCAAAGATCTACTAAGTTAGTAAAAGAACATTTTATTTTTAATTTTTTTCATATTTTACATTATAAATGACCTATGTCATTAATGACTACAAAAATATTGTTTAAGGGATTCAAATTATTGTTTAGTATAATGTTTTTATAAATATTTTAATAATTACAAATATTGTTTAAGGGATTCAAATAATTGTTTGAGTATAATGTTTTTTTATATATTTAATGTTTTTTTTTAACTAGAATATGTTTATTATTAAATAAACCTAATCTGATTAAGTAATAAATTGCATAAATATTATTTAAGTAGAAAAGTTTCATATATATTATTTTAGTGGAAAAGTTTCATGTTCCTCTTATAAAATCAAAAACCATTACTCCATATCTTTTATTTTATTTAAATTTCAGCTAGCTTTTGTATGGTCCCAAAAACATTGAAGCCATGTTTGAGTATAACTAGTTCACCCTTTCATAGGGTTGTTAGATGTCTTTTATCTAATAATTGTAATTTTGAATAAAATTATGAGATTTGCTCAAAATGTTTGCTATTTAAATTTTGTGTTTTTTTTTTTTTTCAATTGGAAAAAAAGTTTTTATATTTTAAAAGGAGAATATACATGAGTATAGTTTTAGAGATTTTTTAAAACAAAATTTGTACCTACATGTGAATATAAATTAGGCTTTTTCCAACACTTAATAAAGAAAATCCGAGTCTTAGACACATTTTTAAGCGGTTATCACTAAAGATACACTACTTTAAACAATATTCTATATCAAAAGAAACTACATAGCCAACATACTTTTATACACTATCGAACTATCCAAAGGTTTTGATTCAGCACACCCTCTTGCATGCCCTTTGTGACAATTAAACGAAAATATGCATATCAAGACCAATGAGAGTTTTCAATCAAAATAGAACCAAGATCGAAGAATAGAAATAATTAGAAATGAAATTACGTGCTTTCAAGCTCTTGGTCGTCAAAGAACTCCTGCACAGAGAAAGAACCGACACAACATTCCAAGGCTTCCTTGGATAGTTGATTTGTTTTATGGTTGAGCTCACAGTAGATTGAGTGAAATAATTCCACTCGAGATCATGAATAAGCCTGTGAGTTTGAGATAAAAAGTGTTGTAAATGTAGAATATCTATCTTCGACTTGCCATTCTCCCAATTGATTATGACTTGGGAATCTCCCAACCCCTGAAGGCATTTGATTCCACATAATCGGCAAAGAACAACAAAGAGTAAAGTGTCGAGAATTATACTTTGGTGTTGGTGTTGGGATGTTATATTCTTTGCAGTGAAATTCGAAGGTCAAGGTGGATCGACTGGGAAAATTCGAAGTCGAAGTAATCGACAACAAGTCGAAGAGGTCAACCGACAAAAGGTCGACATGCGGTTGTGTGGAAACCAAATGAAGACCGAATGAAGGTCGATTGGTAGTCGACTGGTAATCCAACTTGGTAGTCGACTGTAACAAAATCCTGAGATTTGTGGGATTTGTAGACAATAATCTGCGTGGAACAGTAACCATTTTTGGGTGCCTTTATTTAGGGTTTTACCTACTGTAAAGCCTATAAATAAGGTGTTTTGTAATGTTATAAAATGTAATCTTTAGATCAATTATTTTAGAGGTTGTTGGTCATGTAGATGTAAGTTGAATTGGCTAAAGGGTAGTTCTTGTGTAAAGCAAGAAGGTATGATGTCAATTGTGTCTTAGGTGTAGACCAAGGTTAGGAATGTAACCTTTTATTCTGAATGAATAAGACAACAAGAGAGCAAGAAACTCAAGGAATGTTGGTTTTCCTATTTGGGTTTTCAAGGTAAAATCTATGTGTACTGTATGTTTGCTTTGTCATTTACTTTTATAGCTTAAATATTTCTTCCTCTCTTATATTAGGTTTATCCTGGAAGTGTTCAGTTTCCTTACAGTTGGAACCCAACCAAGGGGCATATTGGATATAGAAATAATAATGAGGAGTTTCATACAAGACTACACCAACTCCACATCTCAAATGATGTCTCTGACTCGCGTCGTTGAAAAATCTCGAAAAAGTCTTGTGGTCCAGAGGTGGCATAATAGGCACTCTAACTCTCTTTCAATTGAGATTGCATTTAAATTTATTGGAGTTTTTGTTAATAAATACCTCAACAACCTCCACATGAATGTGTTTATCTTGAAAAATGTCCCTATTATAAACTCACCATACTGTGTTTTTTATTTCAAGTTACATTATGGATAAAAATTATAAAAATAGAAAAATTTCTTTGTTAATAATCATTTTTAGCTTGAGATATGCATATAACAATATATACTCAAGTGATTTGTTGATAATCATTTTTAACTTTAGATATGCATATTCTCTTTGTTTTCTTTTCGTTTCTATAATCTAAAACTAAAAATCATCTCAGAATTAAAAACAAACTTCAAAACAATATATACTCAAGTCTTTTGTTAATAATCTTTTTCAGCTTTAGATATGCAGGTTCTCTTTGTTATTTTTCGGTCTATTAAAAAAAAATAATAATAATAGAAAACATATGCGTATAAAAACAATAAAAATGAGATATTTTAAAATTGAAAGATATTTTGATAATGCATATATTCTAAACCTTCCTCCCACTCTTATCCATGTAGTACTTTTTATAAGGAAAATAAATGGGTTTAAAGGGATTTAAAAGGAGCTTTACATGGTTAGGTTGCATTCTTGCCATCCTCTTGATTTAGCCTCAGTCTCGCAACAAGAGTGTTATGAACATTTTGTGTTTAAAAATTAAGGTTAATATGAGATGATAAATTTAGTTAGTTAATTAATATTTTTGATTGATTTATTTATTTTTTATAAATCTATAATAGATATTTTTATTGATGTCTTTGTTAACATAACGATTATGGTATGTTGGGTTTTATATATTATCATAAACCAATTCTCACAATCAATGTGAGATTGAAGGGAAGGGTAAACCCACAATAGATATATTTATCGATTCCTTCATTTGCATAAGGATCATGGTATGGTGGGGTTTATATGTTGTCATAAACCAATCCTTACAACCAATGTGAGATAGGAGGGATGGATATTTTATAGTTGTAAAAGTTATTCCAAGATGCCATAAGATACATGTATCACATTGTTATTATTCATGTTTTATCCGCACACACAGGAGGGACAAAAAAGGCTAAGACATGAAGCATAGTCAATATGTAACCAATTAATGACTATGTTAGTAGGGAGGTAGTACATATATCGCTATGCGTGTTGCTATAAAGATCGTGGTATATTGGAGCTTATATGTTATCGCTGACCAATCCTAAAAACTAATATGGAATAGTAGGGAAGAATATTTATAGTTGTAGAAGTTATTCTAAAACATCAACATATGTGTATTTGGTGATTCCTATCCACATTATTATTACTCTTGTTTTATACACTCACACACACTCGTGTCAAACATAGGAGAGTGGGGAAACAATCAAACAAACATAATTATCATGTAGCTAATGGTCATTTATATTAGTAGGGAGGCACTACCTATGTAGATGTCCTCATTGACATAACAATGATGGTATATTGGAACTTACATGTTATCGTAAACCAATCCTCATAACCAATATACTCACACAATATACAGATTAAATAAGATCAATAACCAGATGAAAAAACTCGATTATACAAAACGTTCAAAAATGATCATTAACAATTTTCAATTAGGTTAATAACAATGAATCAACGTTGAAATCTAAACAAGATTGGTGATTAGTTGAATCTCAACTATGTTTAAAGGTCTACTATTAAATTAATAGAAATCAAGATCTTATTCCATATGCATCCAAAGGAGTTCAAGTTGGCATAAGTAGTGTTTATAAAGCTACTTGAAGTTGAATTATACCAGAAGCATGGTGGATTATTTTAATGAGGAAGGCCGCACATATGTAAGTCAATGCATTAAATGTCACACAAAGAAAGATTGGCAATTAAACTATGATATTGTGGATGCCTTTGAAGGTGATCATTCGTGTTGTTGCTAATAAACAATACAAAAGACATGGGACTCTATATATCGAGGACTATTATTTTTCACGTATCAGATCTTATTGTCTCTCTACGTATTCTCAAGGTTTTTTTTATTATATTTTTTCCATTCTCCCACCCATAAGTTCACTGGATTTTAGGATTTTGAATATACAAAGATATATTATTTTACTAAATATTCATTAAATTTTATTTGGTTAATACTTTGCAATTGTAAATAATTTAAGTATTGTATCGAGATATGTATTTTATAATTTAATAAAAAGGATAAGTTAAAGAAAAGAGTCCTAGTGAGAATTGAAGAGGTAAATATAAATTAAAGAAAATAATATACATGATGTGTTGATCAATTTGTTTGTGTGGGGTTTAGTTTCCATCAAGTCACATGTTCAAATTTCATGGGGAGGGGTTGAGGGTGGGAGCCATTTGTGGGGGAATTAAATTGTTTCACAGGGTGTTTAGGCTCGACCGAGTCTCGCACAATCTTGGTGACAACATCCCACTCATGGGTAGATTGTTCTTCCATACAACATTGCGGTTGGCCCTCGCCTAGGCTCAACCTAGCCTGAAAAAAAACAGTTTCACATTAAAATTGTAGTCTCCAAAACAATATCTTTGAAATCAATAAGGATTAATTTACCCAGATTTACCCAGATAAACATTGAAAATAATCTGGGTAAATTAATTATGATTATTCACTCACACACGTGTCACACTCTCCCCAAGTTGCACAAGTAATTACCATTTTTATTTTATTTAAAAAGTCAACTTCCCTCACATTCCCCAATGTGCTCCTATTTTCGCTCTTAGTTGTCCCTTTGTTCCCCAATTTCTCATTTAATGAGTGTCTCATAACTAGATCTTAGTTAGAGTTTGATTATGAGTCTTCTTCTGGTTAGACTTAGTGGTAGTTTGATTCAAGATACTATTCTATGTGTACACCTTTTCTCTCATATTATTATTTATTTCTATTATAAAATCCATTTTATTAATTTCATTCACACATGTGCATTTTATCCAACCTTTCCATTTATTATTCATTTTTCTAGAGTTCGATTTTATTTCAATTCCTTTAATTTATTTAATATTTTTATTTAGTTTTTCATTTAAACTTAGACTTAGATTTAGTCTTAAACTTAGGCTTAGACTTAGTCTTAAAATTAGGCTTAAGCTCTTGTTAGGCTTACTAATTAATTTATTGATTATTTAATACTTTATTCTAACAAGGTTTAAACATTTCAATGTTTTCTAGGCCACCTAGATTTATTGAATCAAGTTTTAATTATGTGATGTGCCCTTCAAGACGCACCTCCATGCTCCAAGGGTGTCACTTTCCTTTGACTAGTATTAGAAGTTTTTCTAACCCTTGGAGTCAACACTCCACTCAGTCGACCTTGTGAGAGACTAAGGGCTCATAAGGAATAAGGATTCCACCTTATTGTGTGCCCCTTAGAAATTTTCGTGAGCCACTGTCTCCATCCACCCTCACGACATCGTGTACCTCTTGAACTAGGTAATCGTTAACCTACAATTCATGCCATGGATGGAGTGCTAGTAGGTTGTGACAGGGACATTGCCACATCTCTCCCTCAAATGTCTGGTTTCTGTGCATAGCTCCTTTACTCCTTATGTGAGTCGGATTAGCAGGCATCGTCAAGCCTGCATCCACTGAAAAAAACAATGTCAATAATCCATATACATAAATCATTCATATTGTAATCAATCATATGTCACAAGTGCATAAAATGAAATACTCAAACAAATACAATCCACTCCCTCACTCAATACGGATTCCAAGGAAGTCTATTGATGTCATCAACATCCATAACATGTCATGTGTCCTGCACACTCAAAAAAACTCGTCAATAACATTTGTCAATACATATACATCAAAATAACAATAAGTCACAATACACCATCATCATCATCGTATATAACCCATAATCGAAATGAAATCATAATGTACCATAACCGGATCACTTGCATGCAAGTGTCCTCAAAGAATAAGTCAATAAAAGTGTGCTCAGTAGAACAGGATGTTACATACACCCCCTCTTGTTTTAATTTTCGTTCTGAATTTTATACAGTATATAAATTCAAGTAAATAAATTTATTTGACAAAGATCTATATGTTTAATCTATTAAACAAGTAAGGAAATTGTTGATGCATATCATATGCGTCCACCCAAGTTGTTGAGTGTGGACTATAGTTGTCCCACTAGACCTTGACCTGATCGACTATTCGACGTCATAGTTGTCGAATGCGATAATCCAGAATGCGGATTGGATCCTTCATGAGAGCACGATCATCTGACACCTGCAAAGAACTCATGTCAATAACGTGTGATGGATCACTAATATAATGTCGTAAAATAGATACATGAAATACATTGTGCATATGCCTTAAAGAATCATGAAATGTTAGTCGATAATCCACAGGTCCTTTCTTTTCCAGAACCTCAAAAGGTCCCACAAACCTAGGAGATATTTTAGCACCCTTTCCAAACTTGAACGAATTCTTTTGCAGTTTTACCCGCAAGAAAACTCTATTGCCAACCTCATAACTACGGTCAATGCGATGCACATCAACATAATTCTCTTGTTGATCCTGCGCTTCCTTTATCCTTTGTCTTAATGATTGCATTTGTTCTTCCATTTATTGAATCGCTTCTGAACCAACCATGACCCTATCCTAAATTCGATTCCAACTCAACAGCATCCGACATGATCGCCCGTAAAGAAACTCAAATGATGTCATCTTAATCGTACTCTAGTAACTGTTTGTTGTAAGAAAAACTCTACCAATAGAAAGAAGTCTTTCAAACATTTATCTTTATCCATAACATACATACACAACATATCCTCCAAAATATTGTTTGTTCTTTCTATTTGTTCGTCTGTCTTTGGGTGTCATGCTATACTAAAATTCAGTTGTGTTCCAAATTCCTCTTGGAAACTGGTCCAAAATCGTCCTATAAACACTGATCCTCGATCGGATATGATCCTTCTTGGTACACCATGTAATCTCAAAATATCCCTGACAAATATTCTAGCTATGTCTGGTGCATGATACATCGTACGCACTGGAATAAAGTGTCCACTCTTTGTCAGAGTGACAGCTACCACAAAGTGTTATGGGGAAAATCCCCCTATACTGAGTCTAGGTACAATCAGAGTGTTAACTTCCCTTAAAATATTTGTTATAACCCTAATTTGCACCAGACATGCTTACCTGGCATCAGGCCATCTCAGATTCCTTCTTTTCCAAAACATTGTTGAACACCTCTTCTTAAAAACCCATTTTATAAAGACCCACGCGCCCTGCTCCATTACTGCACACATGTACACGCTAGCTGACCCAAGACAGCCCACGTGTAACTACAAAAGCATGGAAAAAGAAAAGTTGTTGACGGAACACACAGCTTTGGGTAAGTTAAGTAAACCTTTTGGCCATGCATGTCCAGTCACTCAACCAAATACCTAGCTTCTTCTAGCCTATAAAAGAAGGGTTAGAGGTCCCATTTGAAAGGAGGAGAATCATAGTAAAGAAACTATACCCGATTGAGCATTCCCTTTGTCCCAACCTTTGGCCATCCTTGCGCAAAGATAAGTATAGAGAAAAGCAATTGGAAGACAGTGGAACAAGAGCCCAGGACCAGGATCGAGGAGTAGTAGTTGACTTTATCATTGTAAGGCATCATTGTGAAGTTAATAAAAGAATTGTTTTTCCCGTCCCGCCATATGAGATTGTCATTATTGGAATATTGATTGTACGATTGATTAAATCTCTAACCCATTAGTTCATATATCAAATGCATGTGGAGTTCTTTGTTTGTCTTTAGTGAATGCAGGTCATCATTGGGAGGAGAGTTGCAGTCAAAGAACGACCAAGCGCAAAAAGGGATCGACATCAAACATGAAGAATAAGTTATGTTAACTTAATCACTTGAGCCTTGTATTTACATATGAGTAATGGGGGTCTAGGCATGGGATGATGGTAAAAAGTAAGAATCTTTAGGTCATTTTTGCATGCATGATAAAACCCTTAGTGCTAGTCTGTAGGAGGGATTTCCCACCCACAACAGAATTGGCGACCGTACTGGAGATCTCTAGGGTTTCTGGGAATGTTTTTTCTTGGGTATTTTTAAGAACTGGTTTCATTTCCTGTTTTTAAAGTTTCTGCAAAAGTCTGAGCTAACAGAGATTCTGGTCTTCCATACCAGTTATCTCTGTTTCTTTGCTTGACTACATTTTTTTTTTTAGACCCACAGAGGTACACGTGGCCTATTTAAGGTCTGCACGTGTGTACCCGCACCCTATCTTTCTCACAGCCCGCATGTACACGCTAGATGAGGAAGTGTCAGTCGCGTGTATGATTCCAGAAAAATTCTTTTAGAGAAGCAGTCATCCTCTCCCCTGTCAGAAACAATCCTTCTCCGGGGTTTTCTAGAACTCTTTCTAGTCATGGTTGTTTGTAGTCTATAGCTTAGGTTTCACCTTAGATTGGTTTGTTTTATGAATTTTTCCTTGAATGGTTTTCCTTTTTTCTGTTAAAGTAAGTGTCTAAGTCTTCAAGAGATCCTGGTTCTCAGTACCAGTAGTCTATGTCTGGGTTGGATTGCTTGGCCTTTCATTTGTCTTAATAGTTTCAGAGATACACGTAGCCTGTATAAGGCCAGCACGCGTGTACACGCACCTTGACTTTACACAGCTCGCGTGCAAACGCTTGTTGTTGAATTGTTAGCAAGCGTGCCTGTGGAGAAAATTTTTGTTTAAGGAGAGGCAGTCATCCCTTCCTTTGACAAGAGTTATACCTCTCAGGTTTTTGGGTCTCTGTCATAGCGGTCAGTAACTTAGGTTTGATCATAGCAATAGCTTTCTTTTTCATTAAAAAGTTGTCCTCAAAATTTTCTTTTTATAGGGTTTTTAGACAAGTGTGAGAGTCTAGTTTTAATTTTCTTATGTGTTATTTTTAA
>SNQJ01S0001390.1:375669-404372 GCA_010110895.2 Picea sitchensis
TATCATTTTAACCCTTTTTCGGGCCTGAGGGACTAAATGTATGAAAAAGGAACCCCCACGGAGTCCATAGTTAAGCTCTTTTCAGAATCCCTAAAATTGAAAAGATCATCGAGTGACCTTATTCTTTCACACTCATTAAAATGGTCCAAAAGAACATTCCCAATGGAGTCCATAGTTCATCTTTTTTCAGACTCCTTAAAAATAAAAAAATGGCTGAGTGATCTTGTCTTTATCACACTCGTTAAAATGGTTTTGAATAGACGTCTTTTCGGTGCTAATTTACCCCTTTTTCGAACTAACTAGACTACTTTCAAAAAAGGTACCCCATCAGAGTCTCCTTTTACGTTTTTTCAGACTCTCTAAATATGAAAAACCGTCGAGCTTACCTTCTCTAGGCTCGTTAAACTTACATCGAAGGATGTTACCATTGTGTGTTTTTTTGACCGTGTTTGCATACCTGCGTCTTTGGTCTAATGTCGGCTCCATGTTGCTCTCAACTGAACCATCTGAAGCATGTCTTATATGTAGGCCCTGTAGCACTTTGCCTCTGCGTCTTAACACCTTTGGTCCCAGGAGGGATTTTTCCCTAGTGTCCTTTCTTTGAACATCAGTATTTTCCTTGCGCCTCGAACTTGTATGTTTGTGACACTCATTCCTCCTTTGTAGCGTAACATTCTTTTATTCTTTTTCCAAAATTGTTGAAAAAGACAAAAAAATCAAATATACCCCAAAAAGAGGAAGAGAAAAGTATTTTCTTTGTATTGGAAGCACAATGAGTCTCCCTTGGATAAATCACATCTGTCTATTTGTTCGTCAAACCTTGGGATTTAATATGACCTTAGGAAGTTGTTCTCACTACATTGAGTTGTGTCCTCCTCCATTTGGTTATTCTTCCAAACATATGGAGAGTTTGTGTTGCCTCCTGCCTTGTAAACTTATGTTACTGCCATGCTACCTGAGTCTCATCATTTGTCGTGTTGTTGTCCAAGGGAAGTTTTTACCAAGCCTGAGTCGGCCCCTCTGCAGTTTGTCGCTTGCTCTCATGACCGACCATCCTAAAAGTCCAATCAAGTCTTTGTTTGAAAGCAATGAAGCCTTCAATCTGATCATCAAGATTCTCTAGTCCATGACCGATGAGCCGTCGAAGACCTCTGGGTAGTGAATTCGTACACTCATATTACACTCCTTCCCGAGTTTTGAAGATTTTGAAGTTGTTGCTCGAGCTCTGATGACCTCATCTCCAGCCATCAGGCCTCATCAGCTTCTAGAAGATGTATACTCTACATGTATATCTTTTTGATTTCGAGATGTAGCTCTGCTGTGTATTGCTCACGGCTACACTTTATATAGTTATATGACAGGCATCTATAGTGTATTTGATTGGTAGCCATGATTTTATTTCATCCTGAGCATGGGTATGCCCGCCTCGCTGAGACAATTATTATTTTGCAGCAGGCACCTCTCGATTTATGGTCCCTGGACTCACTTGTTTGGAACGTTGGAGAATATTGTTAATGTATTTCGGCCATCAAATGCTCTTCTAACCTCACACATTAGGGGGCATCTATTATAACCCTAATTTTCACCAGACATGCTTACCTGGCATCAGGCCATCTCAGATTCCTTCTTTGCCAAAACATTGTTGAACAACTCTTCTTAAAAACCCCTTTTATAAAGACCCATGTGCCCTGCTCCATTATTGCACACGTGTACACACTAGCTAACCCAAGACAGCCCGCGTGTACCTAAAAAAGCATGGAAAAAGGAAAGTTGTTGATGGAACACACAGTTTTGGGTAATTTAACTAAACCTTTCGACCATGCATGGCCGGTCACTCGACCAAATACCTAGCTTCTTCTAGCCTATAAAAGAAGGGTTAGGGGTCCCATTTGAAAGGAGTAGAATCATAGTAAAGAAAATATACCCGATTGAGCATTCCCTTTATCCCAACCTTTGGCCATCCTTGTGCAAAGAGAAGTATAGAGAAAAACAGTTGGAAGACAATGGAAGAAGAGCCCAGGACCAGGATCGAGGAGCAGTAGATGACTTTATCATTGTAAGGTATCATTGTGAAGTTAATAAAAGAATTTATTTTCCCATCCCACCATATGAGATTGTCATTATTGGAATATTGATTGTACGATTGATTAAATCTCTAACCCATTAGTTCATAGATCAAATGCATGTGGAGTTATTTGTTTGTCTTTAGTGAATACAGGTCAGCATTGGGAGGAGAGTTGCAGTCAAAGAATGACCAAGCGTGAAAAGCGATCGACATCAAACATGAAAAATAAGGTACGTCAACTTAATCTCTTGAGCCTTGTATTTACATATGAGTAATGGGGGTCTAGGCATGGGATGATGGTAAAAAGTAAGAATCTTTAGGTCATTTTTGCATGCATGATAAAACCCTTAGTGCTAGTCTGTAGGAGGGATTTCCCACCCACAACAATATTGTTCTACACTTAAGCTACCCCAAAAAAATCTAAACTTAATGACAAGAGAGAGCTAAGAAGGTCAATGGGTGCACCTTTGGTCCTTGCAGCCAGTGTAGACCTCTTTCACCTTTGCAGCTTCCTAGATTGCAGGTCTCCTCCCAAAGCTAACCTGCAAAATCTTAGGAAAACAATGCTTCAACACATGCAATCTCTACTTATCACTTTCATGGTTTAGATATAGACATAAATGCATAAATCAATAAAATCATATAGACATAATGTTTTGCGACAAGAATGAACTCTTTTATTAAGTTTCAAGACAAAAATGATTACAACCTTTGTCGAAAATCACTCCCCAAACCAGGTCTGGGCTCCTCTATTATGGATCCAAGTGCATCAATTTCATCCTTTCTTCTCACAATCAACTTATCACTTAAGGAAGGATAAAGGGTTGTATAAGGAGAAAGGGTTGGAAGGGAATGTTGAGGCCAAAACTCAGAATAAGATGCAAAACTTGGGCTAAGAAGGGAAAGGGATTTTGGCAGAGTTTTCTTATTTTCTTGCATGTCCTTTCAAATGACACCCCAAGACCTATTTTTATATTAGAAAATATGGTTATTCAGTTTGGGGACGGGAAACAAGGAGTAAAATGGTTAGGAAACCCTCGATAGCCCGTAAAATCCACTGAATTCCTTGCAATTTTATTTTTTTTGCAACTTTTGGAGGTAAACATGGGATAACTAGCATGCAGCTTGCATATGTATGTGGGATAACTAGTATGCAACACGTGTGTGTATGCAGGATATTAGTTCAACAGGGCGCATACAATTTCCAAAAAATGGTTTTTTAAGAAGCATCCTTAGCAGTATTTTGGCAAAGTATGTAAGTGGAAAGGCCAATGTATTATATGCGTAGGTAAGGAATTTTTGGACTATAACAGATGCCCCCTAATGTGTGAGGTCAGAAGAGAAACAGATGGTCAAAATAAATTACAATATATTTACCAGTGGGAAGGCACATAATCGAGTGAGCCTAGGATGAGTGTTTGGGAGTGTGCCATGTGTAAAATAATGATAATCTCTCGTAGGAGGGCATACCCATGCTCGAAATGAAATAAACATGGTTGCCAATCAAGTACACTACAGATCCATGTCATATAAATGTATATATTATGTGTAGCCGCAAGCAATACACAATAGATCTACATCTCAAAATCATTTGAAGATATAAAAGTACAATATAATATTCATATTTAAGAAGCATTGACGCATGTGACTAGAGATGAGGATTTAATAGCTCGAGAAACAACTTCAAGATATTCAAAACTCAAGTAGGAGTACAATAGGAGTGTGAGACTCACTATCCTGAGGTCTACAACATGTCATCGCAGAAATAATGGAGGATCTTGATCATCAGGAAAAAAACTTCATTGATTTTGAATTCGAACTTGACTGGACTCTCGAGATGGTCAGCTCATGAAAGTCAAGAGATAAATTGTAGATTGGCCTACTCAGGTTGGATAAAACTTACCTTGGACAAAAGAACAACAAAATGATGAGACTCAGGCAACGTAATATTGACATAATTCTGTGATACAGGAGGTACCACAAACTCTCCATATGTTTGGAAGAGTAACCAAACTGAGGAGGACACAACTCTATGTAGCGAGAAATCTTCCTAAGGTCATACTAGATCCAATGTTTGGCAAACAAACAGAAGGATGTGATTTGTCCAAGGGAAACTATCTTGCTGCCGAAAAAGAGAATGTATATCCCATCCCCTCTTTTTGGAATATTTGATTTTTTTTGCTTTTTCAAATTTTTAACAAGCTTGAAAAGGAATAAAAGAATGTTATGTCACAAAGGAGGAATGAGTGTCACGGGAAAGAAAACTAGTTCCTAGCTCATGGAACATAATGATTCTCTATTCAAGGAGACATGTGCAGAATAAGGACACTTAGGAAAATTTCTCCATGGGTCAAGGTGTCAGATCGCAAGGGAAAAAGTGTTGCAAGGCTTGAATTTAAGGAATGCTTTGAAAGTTCAGTTAATAACAATATGAATTCAGCATTAGGACAAATATTCAAGGATGAGACATGTGATGAGATGAAGTATGACACAAAAAGGCTCCTTCTATGTGAAGTTTTATGAGCCCAAAGAAGGTAAGTTCGATGGTCTTTCAGGTTTAGAGAGTCTGAAAAACACTAAAAGAAGACTCCATACTATTCTTTTTTCATAATTAGTCCAGTCGGTTCGAAAAAGGGTTAAACTTAAACCGAAAGGACATCTCTTCAATAACATTTTAACGAGTGTGATTGAGACAAGATCACTCGGCTATCTTTTCAATTTTAAGGAGTCTGAAAAGAGCTTAACTATGGACTCACAACCTTTTCTAAGTTTAATCTCCTTAGCCCAAAAAGGTATAAAATATAACTTAGGAGAACTCTCTCAGCGAGATAGGTCTCTTGAGGCGTACATTTTTCCTTCATAATCTATTGGACGGAAAAAGGGTTAAACTTATGCCAAATAGAGATTCCTTCTGGACCAATTAACGAATGTGAAAGAAACAAGGTCACTCGGAAATATTTTCATATTTAGGGAGTTTGAAAAGAGCTTAACTATGGACTCTGAGGGGGTTCCTTTTTCGTAAGTAATCTCCAAGGCCCAAAAAATAGATAAACCAAAACCAAGGAGAATGTCCCTTTTTCGAAAATTTAGTCCCTCGGGCCCGAAAAAGGGTTAAACTTACACCTGAGAATACTCTCATAGAAAACTGAAGCTCCTAGGGCATACCTTTATTTTTGAATTAACCATCCAGACCGAAAAAGGGGTAAATTATCGCCAGATAGATATGCCTTCAAATTTTAGTTTGATGAGTGTGAAGGGAAAAAATATCGCTTGTTAATTTTTTTAATTTTAGAGAGTCTGAAAAGAGCTTAAAGAAGACTCCAGGGGGGCATCCTTTATTAAGTAATCCAAATGAGACCAAAAAGAATAAACAATTTCTCATTAGATGTCACTTTCATGGTTTAAGTGAGCTTGAAAGAAGGCAAACCATGCTCTATGGGAGTCCCATGGGTATACATCAGAAAAATGATGAATAAGAAGGATGAGGCTTCAACACAAAGTCATGGTGGGACTACAAGGGACTCCCATGCCTATGAATTACTTCAACATGGGCACCAAATGGAAAACAAGGTTCTAACTAGGATGCCCAAGGAAGGGAGGCTCTACCACATAAAGTATGACACACTTATCAGCAAGGAAGGTTAGTGTCACAATTTAGTAGGGTCGATCCTAAGGCTAAATGAACCAGGAAATGGATAATACAAAAAATGCAAGTAGGGAAAAATCTAACCTATATGACAGTTTTGAGGTCAATACCTGTCAGAACAGATCGATACAACTAACAAATGTCAAAGAAAAATGTCTCCAAGATCCTGTATATAAGGCCAATAACACTCATATAGAAGTTAATAAATCCAATATATATAGAAACTTCAAAAAATAAGAAGTGCTACTGAATAAAAAAATTGAAAATAGAAAACCTAGAATAGTCAACCTGGAAAGTCTCCCAAAAGGGAAGAAAACACAAACCATGGTGTAAGTCTTCCCATTGTATAGAAACCGTAGTCATGGCTTCAAGGATAGCCTTATCTGAAGGCCAGTCAAAATCCAAGAAATCACATAAATGAGGAGGGTCGATAGTCCCAAAGGGAGAATTAAACTGACCATATTCCATATGACGATGGAGGTTATGGCCAGGACTGACAAATTCTATCAGTGAAGAATCAAAAGCACAAAGGATTGAGTATCTACAAATAGTGATATTAGACTCAAAAGGAAACTCAAAATCACTTGAACCAAGAGGGGGAAGCAAGGGCTTCCATTCCCCCATTGGATAAACCAATGGATCAATTGTTGAGACCAAGTAGTAAGAAGGAAAACATGAGTGAACAAGTTCTTTCTCAGGAGCAATTGAACATTAAGGATAAGATGCCACATAATTTATAAAGGGGCAGCCTGAACTAACATCGAATTATGATGGTGATTATCATATGTTAGTTCATCGATAGTGACAATGATTCCATTATGAGGGAAATTCATCACCCTGAAGAGAGTAGACACCACAAAGTTCATAGCATATACATAATCATGCCTGAGAAAAATATTGAAATCTAACAGGCCTTGCACCACTATAACATCGACAAGTATAGTATTCCCACTTAACGAGGTAGGTAATTGAGGAAGAAGCCCCAAATATTCACTAGGACGTTTGTCAAAATCCAACATCTCATGCGAAGCAAACACAAGCTCGGGAGAAACCAAAGATTTCCAAGATGAGGAGGATAAAATACTTGTGGAGGCTCCTTCATCCACAATACATCAATAAATGTTTTTTGAATTAACTTCAACCCTTATTTGAAAAGGTGAAAAAGAAGGAAAGCGAGGCTCAACAAGGTCATTCCAATCAAAGGAAACCATCCTAGGACTTGGAGGGGGCATGCTCAAAGTGAGAAGAATGATCCCTTGTTCTGAAAGTACTGAGCTGGAAATGCTAAAAACATAGTTGATAGACACATCACTCCCCAAGAGAAGAGTGGGATCAACTGAAGATTGCATCACCATGACCACTTTGGTAGACTTGACACTCTCTAAGAAAAGAGTGGGATCAGTCGCATATTGCATCTGCACGACCACTTCATCAACCAAAGGATGAATAGACTATGAGACAACCTAGTCTAAAGGCACATCCCCCCCCAAAAGAGGAGTGGGATCAACTGAAGATTGCATCAGCATGACCACTTTCTCAACCACTGGCTAAATAGGCTGTGAGACAACATGGTCTAAAGGCGCATCATCCCCCAAAATAGGAGTGGGATCAGTTGAAGATTTCATCGGCATGACCACTTTCTCAACCATTGGCTGAATAGACTGTGAGGAAACCTTAGAAGACTCAGAACTAGAAGAGATTGCAGACAGGGACCACAATTTTCATGCCTCTGGAATTCCAGGGCACAAATGAGTAATGTGATATCCCTTGCAAAGATTACAAGGGAACTTAGGATTATGTTCTATCCATATATATTTCTCAACAGAATTAATGCCCCCAGCATGACTAGCAATGGTTGGTTTCATATCACTTGTATGACTCGAACTGACGAGACTCGTGCCCCCAGCATGACTTGCAGTGGTTGGTTGCACATCTCCAACATGACTTGTAGTGGTTGGTGATTTAAATCCAGTCTGACTCGTAGGGACTGGGTTCATGCCCCCATCACAACTTGCATAGGATGGTTGTTTTCCCCCAGCATGACTTGCAGAGGTTGAGTGTTGGTATTCAACATGACTTGTAGAGGTTGACGACCTATCTCCAACATGATTCACAGAGGTTGGTGATTTCTTCTTCTTATTCTTCCTCTTTCTATTTCGTTTAGACTTCCAGTTACTATTAGCTATACTTTCACTAGAGAAGGTAGAAGGAGGAGGAGAAGAATTTGTTGAATAAGGAACATCAACATGATGCCTGTGACATAAGGTGCTTAACTGAGAAGCGTCAAGAGCATTTGGGAAATTTGGAATGGTACCCAACCAAACCGGTAGTCCCACATTCAACCCAGGAATGTACAATGTGGCCATCAAAGGGAAACCAACATTTCCAAATAAATGGAAAGCATAATAATTGTTGTAGGAGCATTGTCAGCAAAGCACGAGTGGAGGACAGCTAAGCACCTAGCACGCATTTTCAAGAGTTTTAAATTTTGAAGAAGGCGTATCACACAAATATTTTGAAAAGAATTGTAATTAAAGAACATCTTTAATGCTATGGAGTTGGATGATTTCATGAGGACATCGGAGAATGTATTTCCTTGAATGAAGTTGAATTCAATACATATTCGATGTGTTCAATCTTATCTATCTATCACAGATATTTTTTGTAATAAATTCTAGTAGTTGATAGATTTTAATTCGATAGGATAGCTTTAGAGTAGTTGGAGGGAAGAGCTCGAAGAGCCCCTCTTGTATAAAGTTTTGTATTGTTTTCCAGAAGAGGTTGTTGGCACTCTAGTTATTGAGAGTTGTTTCCATTGTAGATGAGAGTTGAGAGCTACCAAGAAGAAGTATATGAACACATGTATATCTCAGTTGAATGAATATAAAAGAGAAGCATTGTCCCAAATGTCTGGTATTGTTGTTTCTATCTGAATGAATGAATGGTAGATTTTCTATTTATTTGAAATTCTCTATTATTTATTGTTCTTATGTTTATGTATGCATTTTCATGGTTGAATGTATGAATCTGTGAAGCTTTATATAAGTTTCAATTGTTTCTCTTCTATGAGCAAGTGCAATTGTGCATAGTGTCCACAAGGAGTGCGTTGATAGAGCCTGTTTCGACTCACGAGATCAAAAGAGATAACGTGAAATTTATATGTGAAAGGAGTGCATAACATCCACAACCTGTGTGTGACAGAGTCCGTTTTGACTCGGAAAGTTCTGGAGAGATAGTTTGAAGAAGTTTGTTCGCAAGGAGTGTGCAATAGAGTCTTTTGAACCAGAAGATCAGGAAGGAGTGGCAGAAATTATCCATAAAGAAGTTAAGTTGTGGAGGAGGACTTGTTGCAAGGCATGCACAGGCTGAGATTCGACTAAGTGTCAAAGAAGAGCACTCTAAGGAGGTAGAAGTTCGAGAAAGAACAAGTTCAAGAGGAAGAGTTGTGAGAAATATTCAAAGGGAGGATTCCTTTAAGGTTTCCCAGAATTGGCAAAGCGAGATCCATCCAGGAGGGATTGGAATCATTCCGGACCATCAGATCTAGGAAAATTTGCACGGAAAATTGATCGTGAGATGTTTCGGCATTTCGAAGTTCGGAGCATTTTGAAGTGTAGAGAAGCGAGATCATTGAAGTTGCGAAGTCGTGAGGCGAACCTTAACCGTTGGCTGGGAGGAGACACATGGTAGTGGATTAGAGAATCCGGGAGTTAGAGGTCTAAATAAGTGTTGTTTGGGGTAAGTGAAATTTCATGAAGTTGTGAAACCCGAAGTATAGTTGGACCGTCAGATCCAGGGAAACACATGGCAGAGATCCGCGGATTCGGAGAAAGGTGTTTCATAAGGAAACAAAGGCAGAGGTTTTAATATCGTCAAAGCCGAAGTTACGAAAGGGTTGGCCTGAGGTCACAGCCCGTGGGCACATTAAGAGAAGAGTCTAGCGTGAGACTAGTACTCACGAATCGATGTCGCCAAGCACCAGGGAGCAGAGTTGCAAGTAGTCCAAACTTGCAGGTGACATCAAGGGGACCTGTGTGTGTGTATTGATTGTTCAGGGTCTGTTGGAGGCTTGAAGAGATAATTTGGCTCAGGATATTGAAGATCCAATACTGGGAGGTCGCAGAATCCCTAGGAGGGAAGGGGGGTTGCACCAGAAGTGGTATCAGAGCATAATAGAATTGATTTTTTTACACAAAGGAGACAAAGGAGTAGGCTGATATCATCAAGTGGTATCAGATACATTATCACAATGTCGCCTAGGAGACATGCAAAGCCACCCGTAGAAAATAGGGCTATGGAAAGGGAGATGCAAGAACTCAGAGCAAGTTTGGATGCCATGGAAACAATGCAAAGGAGAGAACCTAATGAATGAGATGCCAGTGATGCAGAGAATGAAGAAGTGGAAGTTGAAGAAGTTTTAGCAGAGGATGTTGTGGAAGAACACTTGTTGAAATCGGTTTTCAAGTTGGGAGCTAGAGAAAAGATAGACATACCAATGTATGAGGGTAATTTGGACGTCGAAGAATTGCTTGATCGAATACAGTCAATGGACAAGTATTTCGACTATGAATATGTCAATGAGGAGAAAAAGGTAAAGCATTCTATCACCGGGTTGAAAGGACATGCAACACTATGGTGGGATGAACTGCAGGTTGATAGGAGGATAAAGGGAAAACAAAATATCAAGAGCTGGTATCGAATGGTAGCCAAGCTAAAGGCTAAATTCATACCCAAGGACTACCAGATAAATCTGTTCAAAAGATTGCAGAACCTGGGACAGAAAGGAATGATTGTGAAGGATTACACAGAGGATTTCCACAAGATGAACATTAGGGTTGGACAAAGAGAGAGAGATGAGGAAAAATTTTCCAGATATATAAACGGTCTGAGATATGAAATCCAGGACGAAATCAACATGATGACAGTAAGTAAAGTAGAGGATGCTTACCAGATTGTGTTGAAAGAAGAGGAAAATTTGGCCAAAAAGAAGATTCAACAACGTAGAGGTAGAATATTGAACAGAGGCAAAGGAGTTTCCGATGACAAGGTGCAGAAGCCCAAAGGTGAGGCAGAGAAACCACATAGTCACTCTGAAAGAGGAGGAAGTTCCCAAGGAAGATAGAGTGGTGGTAGAAACTCTTTTCCTAGAGGAAGAGGAAGAGGTAGAGGAGGAGAAGTAAAGTGTTATGCCTGTGAAAAGGTAGGACACATGTATTAGGAATGTCCCGAGATAAAGAAAGAAGGAGGTGAATCTCACATTTCAGAAGCAAAGAAGCGAGATGTAGAAGTGGAAGGCGAAGAAGATGGGAGGTATTTTATGATGAAGAAGGTTCTCTTAAAACTAGAGCTAGAGATTGAAAATCCATTGCAAAGGAACAGTTTGTTCAGGACATCTTGCAAGACTAAAGACATATTTTGCAAGGTGATCATTAACAGTGGGAGAACTGATAACTTAGTATCCATGGAGATGGTGGAGAAATTGGAGCTGGAGATGACTACACATCCGACGCCATATAAAGTATCATGGTTATAAAAATGTCATCAGGTAACAATAACTAAACAATGCCTTGTTGAATTTAAAATAGGGGGATATAGAGATGAGATTCTATGTGATGTGATTTCCATGGATGTATGTCATGTTTTTTTGGGAAGACCATGGCAGTATGACAATAATGTCATTCACGATGGGAGAATAAATACTTATACCTTGGAGAAAAATGGTAGGACACATATGTTGTTGCCAATTGAGGAGAAGAAAGTGAAGGAAAAAGCCAGCATGAGCATACTTCTCATGAGTGGGAAGGAACTCCTGAGTGAAGTTAAGAAGGAACATGAGATGTAGTTTGTTGTAGTGAGGAATTTGAAATTTATCCTTACAAGTACTTCTATAGAGGATTTTCCTGAGGAAATTCAGGAGTTTTTGGAGAATTTTGCTGACATAGTAGTGGATGAGTTGCCAAGATCATTTCCACCTATTAGAAGTATCAACCATCACATTGAATTGATACCAGGAGCAAGCCTGCTGAATAAATCAGCGTACAGATTGACACCTCAAGAGAATGAGGAGGTAAAAATACAGGTTCAGGATTTGTTAAACAAAGGTTTGGTCAGAGAAATCTTGAGTCCATGCGCAGTACCAACTGTGTTGAGTCCAAAGAAGGATGGAGGATGGAGAATGTGTACAGACTCAAGGGCCATAAACAACATCACCATTAGGTACAGATTTCCAATGCCAAGGATGGATGGCTTAATGGACTATTTAAGTGGATCGAACTATTTTTCAAAGATAGATTTGAAAAGTGGATATCACGAGATAAGGATGAGATAAGGTGATGAGTGAAAAACAACCTTCAAAACAAATGAGGGATTGTATGAATGGATTGTTATGTTGTTTGTCTTAAAATATGCCCCGAGTACTTTTATGAGGTTGATGAATGAAGTGTTGAAATATTTTATTGTTAAGTTTGTAATCGTATATCTGGATGATACATTGGTCTTCAGTAAAACTGAACAAGAGAATATGAGACACTTAACATTAGTGATGAGGAGGTTGTAGCGGGAGAAGCTACTGATAAATTTAAAGAAATCCTCTTTCATGAATACATAACTCATTTATTTGGGTTTTGTGATCTCTTCGAATGAATTGAAGATGTATCCCGAAAAGGTGAAAGCAATCAGAGAATGGTCATCACCAAGGAATATATTTGAGGTGAGAAGCTTCCATGGATTAGCAAGTTTTTACCGTAAGTTCATCAAAAATTTCAGTCAAATCGGTGCACAGATGATGGATATAGTGAATAAAAGACACAAGTCTTTCATATGGACACAGGAGGCTGAGAAAAGATTCAATATATTGAAGGAGAAGATAACATAACAACTAATTCTGGTTTTATCAGATTTCAGGAAGACATTTTAGGTGAGGTGTGATGCGAGTGGAGTTGCAATTGGAGTGGTCTTGAGCCAAGATAATAGGATTGTTTCATATTTCAGTGAGAAGTTGAATGATACTAGGAGACAGTATTCCACATATGATAAATATTTCTATGCCATAATTCAAGCCTTGAAGAAATGGAGGCACTATCTCATTCCAAAAGAATTTGTTTTGTATAGCAATAATCAGGCTTTACAATTCATAACCAGACATGAGAAGTTAAACCAAAGACATGCCAAATGGATAGAGTTTATGAAAAAATTCACTTTTGTCATTAAACATATTGTTGGTAATGCTAACAAGGTTGTTGATGCATTGAGCAGGAGATGTTTGATTCTGCAGGAATTTCAAGTGAAAACCTTGGGGTTTGAACACCTTAAGGAAATGTATCATGATGATCCAGATTTTAAGGAAGCATATGAAGCATGTGTGAATCATGTTCTCGGACACAGAAGCCAATGGGTCGAATATCTGATTTAGTATGGGTTGATGTTCAAAGGGTGCCAGTTGTGCATACCAAAGTGTTCGATGAGGGAGAATTTGTTGAAGGAAAAGGATAGTGGAGGTCTAGCTGGACATTTCGGCCATGACAAAACGTTTTCACAGTTGAACGGTTTGTATTATTAGTCAGGTATGAGGGAAGAGGTGAAAATGTTTGTGAATAGATGTAATATTTTCCAGTATGTAAAGGGGAAGAGACATAATATTGGGTTGTATCAACCATTGCCTATTCCAGAGAGGCCTTGGGTTGCAATAAGAATGGATTTCATGTTGGGATTGCCAAGGAAACAAAGAGGAATTGATTCCATATTTGCAGTAGTTGACAGCTTTTCAAATATGACACACTTTATCCCATGCCAGAAGACTAGTGATGCAACACACGTTGCTAACTTGTTTTTTAGGGAAGTTGTAAGACTTCATGGATTGCCCAGAAGTATTGTTTCGGATAGGGATACCAAATTTGTTGGTAATTTATGGAGAACATTGTGGAAGAAGATGGGAATGGAACTATCCTTTAGTTCTAGATATCACCCTCAAATAGATGGACAAATTGAAGTGGTGAATCTGAGTTTAGGAGATTTGAGGGAGAAGTTTGGTCACTGAACATAATAGTCAGTGGGATTAGATTCTAGCACAAGCAGAGTTTGCATACAATGACTTGGTGAACAGAAGTACCAGAAAGAGTCAATTTCAGATAGTGTATGGAATGAATCCGAGAGGAGTTTCAAAGTTAATAAATCTAGAGCAAAGTAAATTCAGAAGCGTTGGAGCCGAAGACTTCGCTGCAGAAATGCAGGAGCTTCATATTCAAATCAAAGAGCAGTTGAGGAGGAGCAGTAGTGAATAAAAACGCAGAGCTGATCAACATAGGAGGAAAATTCAGTTTGAAGTTGGAGATCAAGTTCTAGTACATATTAGGAAGGAAAGGTTCCCAAGGGGAACATATAATAAACTAAAGTTGAAGAAGATAGGATCATGCAAAATCCTAAGAATATTTGGTGAGAATGCTTATGAGATAGAGCTTCTAGAATATGTGGGTATATCTCCCATATTCAACATTACAGACCTGTATCCTTACAGGGAAAATGAAATCGGAGGACCCAAAGATCAGAAGGAGATCTAGTGGAAAAAGCAGATGCATGTAGCAGAAAATTCGCAGATGGAGCAGATCATAGATCGACGAATTGGTAAGAAGAGCAAGAAGAAGATATATTTTGAGTATTTGGTAAAGTGGAAAGGATTCCCAATAGAATATTTCAGTTGGGTAAGTGAAGTAGACATCCAGAAGCATGGAAGGTCAGTGCAAGAGCTCATGGAAAGGAGTCCATGAATTTTTATGCCAGAGGAGTATGATGCAGGAGAATCAACAACAAAGCACAAGTGGAGGACATCTAAGAGCCTAGCACGCATTTTGAAGAAGGTGTATCACACAAATCTTCTGAAAATAATTGTAATTAAATAACATCTTTAATGTTATGGAGCCGAATGATTTCATGAGGACATCGGAGAATGCATTTCCTTTAATGAAGCTGAGTGCAGTACAGATTCGATGTGTTCGATCTTATTTTTCTGTCACAAATATTTATTGTAATAAATTCTAGTATTTTATAGCTTTTAATTTGATAGGATAGCTCTAGAGTAGTTGGAGGGAAGAGCTCGAAGAGCCCCTCTTGTATAAATCTTTGTATTGTTTTCCAGAAGAGGTTGTTGGCACTCTAGTTATTTAGAGTTGTTTCCATTATAGTTGAGAGTTCGAGAGATACCGAGAAGCAGTATATGAACACATGTATATCTCAGTTGAATGAATATAATATAGGAGCATTGTATTAAATGTCCGGTATTGTTGTGTCTATCTGAATGAATGAATGGTAGACTTTATGTTTATTTGAAATTCTATGTTATTTCTCGTTCCCGTGTTTATGTATGCATTTTCATGGTTGAATGTATGAATATGTGAAGATTTAGATAAGTTTCAATTGTTTCTCTTATATGATAAAGTGCAAGTGTGCATAGTGTCTGCAAGGAGTGCGTTGACAGAGTCTGTTTCGACTCACGAGATCAGAAGAGATAACGTGAAATTTATATGTGCAAGGAGTGCATAACGCTCGCAAGGTGTGTGTGACATAGTCTGTTTTGAATCATAAAGTTCTGGAGAGATAGTTTGAAGAAGTTCGTCTGCAAGGAGTGCGTGACAGAGTCTTTTGACCACAGAGAATTATCCACAGAGAATTAATTTGTGGAGGAGGACCTATTGTAAGGCGTGCACAGGCTGAGATTTGACTAAGTGTCAAAGAAGAGCACTCTAAGGAGGCATAAGTTCGAGAAAGAACAAGTTCAGGAGGAAGAGTGGTGATAAATCTTCAAAGGGAGGAGTCCTTTAAGGTTTCCCAGAATCGACAAAGTGAGATCCGTCCAGGAGGGATTGGGCTCATTCTAGACCATCAGATCTGGGAAAATTCGCATGGAGAATTGACCGTGAGGTGTTTCGGCATTTCAGAGTTCGGAGCATTTTGAAGTGTAGAGAAGCGAGATCGCGGAAGTCGTGAAGTCGCGAGGTGAAACTTAACCATTGGCTGTGAGGAGAAATGTGGCAGCGGATTAGAGAATCTGGGAGTTAGAAGTTCAGAGAAGTGGTGTTTCGGGTAAGTGAAATTTCGTGAAGTCACGAAACCCGAAGTATAGCTGGACTATCAAATCCAGGGAAACATGTGGTAGAGATCCACAGATTCGGAGAAAGGTGTTTTGGAAGGAAAAAAAGGCAGAGGTTGCAATATCATCAAAGACAAAGTTACAAAAGGGTTGGCCCGAGGTCACAACCCGTGGGCACATTAAGAGAAGAGTCTAGCGCGAGACTAGTACTCATGAATCAGTGTCACCAAGCGCTAGGGAGCGAAGTTGCAAGTAGTCCAAACTTACAGGTGACATCAAGGGGACATTTGTGTGTATTGATTGTTCAGGGTCTGTTGGAGGTCTGACGAGCTAATTCGGCTCAGGATATTGAAGATCCAAGACCAGGAGGTCGCAGAATCCCCAGGAGGGAAGGGGGTTTGCACCAAGAATCCCCTTATGAAGGGGTTCCTTGGTTGGTATCATCAATAACGTTTTCCACGAAGATCTTATGCATAGGTTCTTCCCATGTGGGATTGTTCAAGTCCATAAAAGTCTCACAGACTGACTCTAGTGAAATAGTGGTATAAAAAAAAACACCTATAAAGAGGCGGATCCATGTTTCTAAGTGGAAAACTGAAAATTCCTCACGACCAGCGAAGTGGGCGGTCTACCACCTTAGGTCATAGACCCAAATAAATCACTAACTAACTCGTTATGGAAAACTAGGGAGCACAGAGCAGACCACTAAGAAGAAAATCCTAAAAATATACAAGCCAAAACAAATGACCCTTCTAAATGCTTCCAACCCAAGGAGATGAAGTTTTGATCATCCAAAGCATTCATAAAGGAAAACAATTGTCCAGGGGAAGCAGTTACCCAGACCTCTGACTGATGTTCCCTTCGAGCATCGCCCAGAGAATACAGAGTATGCCTCAGATATCGCGATACACCCCTCATAGTTACCTGTGTGTCAACCTATATAATGGAAACTAGGCCACCAACTTGTAATCAACAACCAAGGGGGTACATTTGATAGTTAGATGAGTGTATGGGCAGGGTAACTAAGCCCAAAGATCCTCCTCAGGCCTAAAACACAATAGGTCCAGAATCATTCTTAGATTACCTTGGACAGATCCAAGTGTCACAGAGGTCTGACACAAGTCAGGCCAGTAACGCTACAAGATTCACCCCCAATACACACTCTCCCAAACACTTTTCTGAGATCAGGAGTGGATATCACTACCACCATCCTCCACGCGGCCTCGTGTTTGACTCCTATGTGAGAGGAGCTTCCCAGATTGAGTAATTACAAGGTGTATTTTTCACACCCTAGCACAGAAACCCAAGTTACGTTTTGGTTGGCCTTGGATATTTTACCTCTCCACACCTAATCCAAGGCCCTGGCCTAAGCTATTGGTGAACCCTAGAAGAAGTGTTACTAATATATTTTAGATTAGCATGTTCGGTTTAGGGGCTTTTCTTACTCAAGGAATGGAAGTGCAATTGATGTTCTTTGAGACTCTTGCAAAAATGAAACTTATAAGAACACTGAAAAATAAAAATGTATGCTAATCCTTCAAATGAAAAGAGTTTCAAGGAAGAAAAATCATGAACAATCCTTCAAACCTAAAGATGCAATCTTTTATCATTTCAATGTAAAATGCACAATGCAACTTACGAGTGAAACAAAAGAGAAATTGAAAGGATTTTCTTTCTTATTTTTTCTTTTGAAATGCTTTCAAGATGAGAATAAAACACAACCCTATGCTAATTCCTTTTTCTTTTTCAAAAAACAATGCAAAGCAATGCAAAGAAAGAAAGAGACCTAAAAAACTAGTTTTTTTTTTTAATATTTTCTTCCAATCAAAGCAAAACTAACAAAGATGTTAAAAGAAACTGCAGAAAATGCTTGGAAACACAGAGAGACAAGAGGATTTTTTTTTTTATTTCATAAACAATTTGAGCCTGCAAGTTATCTAAACCCCAAACAACATAAGCTTCTAGAACTCAGGAAGACCTAGGAAGCACAAGTTTTTTGAAAGAAAAGGAAAATCTTTTGAAAAACAAATATCCAAAACCACAGAGATGCTTGTTGTGCACGACCATCCTGAATATGTACACAGGTTGTGTATAATGCATGACATCTATGTATGCATGTTGTACAGAGAGAAGGGCGGATACACCTCTGCATGTTTTCAAAAAACAAAAAGTTTGGACAACCAACTTGGGAAAGGGAAGCTGGTAGGCACTTCGAAGGTGAGAAAAGACCCAAACTAACTCAGAACACTCGAAAAAATCAAAAAGAAACTGAAAATAAAATCTAACCAAGATCTCCCACTAATACCCTAGAGAGACTCCTCAGTGGAGTCGCCAATTCTAATATGGGGAAAATCGCCCTATATTGGGTCTAGGTACAAGCAAAGTGTTGACTTCCCTTGAAAGATTGTTCTACCCTTAAGCTACCCCAAAACTATATAAACTGAATGACAAGAGAGAGGGAAGACATTTAATGGGTGCACCTTTAGTCCTTGCGGCTGGTGTAGACCTCTTTCGTCTTTGCAACTTCCTAGATTGCATGTTTCCTCCCAAAGATGACCTGCAAAAGATTAGGAAAACAATGCTACAACACATGCAATCTCTATGTATCACTTTCAAGGTTTAGATATAGACATAAATGCATAAATCAATAAAATAATATAGACATAATGTTTTGGGACAAGAATGAACTCTTTTATTAAGTTTCAAGACAAAAATGATTACAGCCTTTGTTGGCAATCGCTCCACAAACCAGGTCCAAGCTCCTCTATCATGGCCCCAAGTGCATCAATCCCACACTTTCTTCTCACAACCAACTTATCACTTAAGGAAGGAGAAATGGCTGGAGGGGAATGTTGAGGCCAAAACTCAGAATAGGATGCAAAACTTGGGCTAAGAAGGGGAAGGGATTTTGGCAGAGTTTTCTTATTCTCTTGCTTGTCCTTTCAAATGACACCCAAAGAACTATTTTTATATGAGAAAAAGATGGTTATTTGGTTTGGGGATGGGCTACAAGGAGTAAAATGGTTAGGAAACCCTCGATAGCCTATAAGCTCCACCAAATTCCTTGAAATTTTATATTTTTTGCAACTTTTGGAGGTAAATGTGGGCTAACTAGCATGCAGCTCATGTATGTACGTGGGCTAACTAATATGCAGCATGCATGTGTACGCAGACTATTAGTTCAACAGAGCATGTACACTTTCCAAAAAATGTTTTTTTAAGAAGCAACCTCAACAGTATTTTGGCAAAGTATGTAAGTGGAAAGGCCAATGTCTTGTATGCATAGGTAAGGCATTTTTGTACTATAACACAAATATTGAATTGTGTCTCCTTTCCGTTAGTGGAAATCCAATAATAAAATCCATCGAAATGACCTCCCATTTCAATTCAGGAATAGTGTGTGGTTGTAACAGTCTTGTTGGATGTCTATGTTCAACCTTCACTTGATGACATTCTAGACATCTCGCCATGTAACTCACTATGTATGTATTCATTCCCTTCCAGAAGAATAAAGGCTTAAGGTCTTCCTTCATCTTCGTGACTCCCGAATGAGCCATGTAAACTGTTCGATGAGATTCTTTTAAGATCATACTTCTTAATTCATCATTAGGCGGTACGTAGATTCTGTCATTATATCTCAACAATCCGCCATTGTCCATAGAATAAACTTAAAACTTTGGTACCATCATGGTATTTTCTATGGTATTAGCCTTAACTTCCTTGTACCAACCATCGTCAATATGTAGAGCTAGAATATTTTCTCATAGATTCGTCTTAAGAGACATTATAGAGAATCTGTGTGGTCTCTGACTCAACGCATCTGTCACTCTATTCACCATTCCTTTAATATACGAAATCTCAAATTCGTATTCGCTAAGTAATTTTGACCAATACCTATGTCGCACGTTCAGGTCACTCTGAATAAATATATGTTGTAATCCACAATGATCAATCTTTAACTCGAATTTTTTTCCAATCAGATAATGTCTCCATACTCTCAAGGCATATACAATTTCTAATAACTCCAAGTCATGTGTTGCATAGTTTTCCTCGTGCCTTCTCAATTTCCTTGAGATGTAAGCAATCACTCGACCGTCTTGCATCAAAACTCCATCTAAACCTTCCTTATATGTGTCTGTGAATACCAAGAATTCTTTGTCCATGTCAAGGACCTTTAGTATCAGTGTTGTTGTCAACAACTCCTTAAAATTTTGAAATTCTTCCATGCATTTCTCAATCCATACAAACTTCTTGTTTTTCTTCTGTAATTCCGTAATTGGATTTTCTATCTTCGAAAAACCATAGATAATATCCTTCTAAACCCATAAATATACGTACTTCTTGTACGTTAGTCGGTGTTGGTCATTCTATTATAGCCTCTACTTTCACTGGATCCACAACGATACCTTCACCATATATGATATGTCCCAAGTAATGAATCTTTGATTGATAAAAAGAACATTTTGATAGCTTCCTGTACAATTTGTTTTCTATTAGAAACCGTAGGACCAATCTCTAGTGTTCGTCATGCTCTTATTTCATATGATAATAAATTAGTATGTCGTCAATAAATACTTAAACAAAATTTTCCAAATGTTCGTGGAACACCCCATTCATCAAACTCATGAATACCCTTGAGTCATTCGTCAAACCGAATGATAAAACTGTAAACTCATAGTTTATGAATCTCATCTTAAATGCAGTCTTAGTGATATATTCCTCCTTAATCCATAATTGATGATATCTCGATCTCAAATCAATCTTCTAAAACATTGTCGCTCTCTTCATCAGATCAAATAAATCATCTATTCTTGGCAACAAATATTGGTTCTTGATCGTAGATTTGTTCAATTGACGACAGTCAATGCAAAGTCTCCACGATCCATTCTTATATCTCACAAAAATAATTGGCACACCCCATGGTGACACACTTGGATGTATAAGTCCCAAGTCTAACAACTCCTTCAATTGCATTTTCATCTCCTGCAATTCTGGTGTCGACATTCCATATGGAGTTTAGCAATCGGTTATGTTCCAGGTTTCATATCTATGGTAAACTCCAATTCTCTTTCTTGTGGAAAACCTGGTAGCTCTTCAAAAAAGACATCGACAAACTCTTGTACTATAGGAAGGTTTTCTAATCCTTTTGCCTCACTCTTTTCGTTTAGCGCTAAAATTGCATATAGTTTTCATCCCTTGCGCATACTCTTATGTAGTTGTAGGGAAGAAATAAACCTCAAGGACACTCCTTGGTTTCTTCCTACAATCACTCTACTCTGTCCAAAATCATCCATCAATCTTAATCGTTTCGTCTTAAAGTTAAGTATCTCATCATGCGATTCCAACCAGTCCATGCCTATCACTAAGTCATAAGATCCTAAGATCATGACGTATAGGTTGGCCTTCGTTACAAAATCACCCAAGTTAAGGATATAGTCTATAACCTTTCCACCAACTTTATGTTTGGCACCTAATGTTATTTCTACATATCTAAGCTCGTTCTGCTTGAATGCCTTTACCTTAATTCTCCTTAGCACTGCACTAGAAATAAATCTCTTTGTAGGTCCTGGATCTATCAAAATACTAAAGGTTTGATCGACAATCGTACCTGACGTCTCGAGAAAAATGGACTGATGGTCGGCCACGTGGTTGTTCACTGTTACATGTATCCTATGGGCCTTGCCCAAATCTCCAACTATAGTGGGTCTTGATGATCCAACCGCTCTAGCCTTCTATATCGAACAATATAACTAGTAATGTGTCTCTCCACTTGTCCAACATCCATCCTTTGGTCCAGTTCTCCTAGTCCCCGAAGTAGTAGTTGTTGGCCTAGTAGTCTGTTGTTCTACTGAACATGCCTAAAATGTTGTTTTTGTTTCTTTTGTGATGCTCTGTAAGGATTCATCTGTTGAGGAGTCTGTCGTCGTGGTGTCGAGAACATAGGTCATTTGGGTGTATCTCGATGCCCAGAAGTCTATCTGGCTGGTATATGATGTTGTTGCGCTTCAGATGTCATATGTCCAGTCTGTCTAGAAGGATTCCTACCCCGACCCCCATTGTTCATCTCTTCCTCAAATATGAGGGCCTTCTGAACTACATCGTGCAACATCAGAGGCATTAGGATCCTCACCTTTGCATGAATGTTGAAGTTAAGGACAAACACAAACTTTTTAACCTTTAAATTTGTTGTGTTTAGATGTGGAGCATACCTAAGTATCTCCATGGATATGGCCTCATACTTCGGCACCATATGACTACCCTATCATAAGGCGTTGAACTCATTAATATGACGCTCAATGAATTTTTCTGACAAGTACCTCTCCCGGAATAGTTCCTCGAAAAATTCCCATAACACGTCCTCAATGACCATGTTTAGTTGAGGTAGGAGTATCTTCCACCAAAGTAGAGCACTCCCTTTCAGTTGAAAGAACACCATGCATACTTTCATGTTGGAGGTGTAATCACGAAGTGCGAAGCACATCACCATGTTCTTCGACCTTTCCTTGGTGGTTAATACATCTATGGTACCCTACAACTCAAGAAACTTCACCTTCTCTAGTTCTCTGTGTATACTACTACTACCAACTAGTGTGCATTATGAACCCTCATTGGGAACATATGCTCTACCTTCATCTCGATCCATGTGGTTGATCAATGCCTCTAACATCCTATGGAATGATCTCATCATACCTGCCACATCTCACATATCAACCTTCTCATATTCATTAGTATGCTCATCTCCATGAGGGTTAGATCCCTCATGCATGGATACTATCATAGGAGTCACACCTCTTTCTCCCGCACCATGTCACCTACTTCCCATGCGTCCTTTAACGATGATTACTTGCATGGACAATTTCAAAATTAATTAGTGATACATCTTTAATCATTATTTCACACAGTGGAAGGAGTAACGGTCCAATGTCGCAGAGTTGAACCTACTCTGATACCATATGTAGCATCCCCTCTGTTACGACAACATTGTAAGTGAGTACAGTAGTGTAATTTTTTTTTTTTAAATAAGAACAACAGTTAGAACAAATGATATGCGATAATAACATACATCAATATTTACACATTCTATTCTCATCTACATAATTACACATCAAAAATCAGATACATCATCATTGTTACTAATAACTCAATCATATCACATAAAGATAACAAAATCAAAAGATTCCATATTACTTATGCTTATACCAATTTATACCAATTGAAGTTAATAAGGTATGTACTTCTTTTACAATTAAGTCCATTAATACATAATCATTTTAATTCATACTATACACTATTTAGCGCATATACACTATTTAGCGCAGTGATTGAACACATAATGGATGACTTAAAGCTTAGTAAAAAATTATAATATACTAATTACCTTTATATAAGAATCATCTATAGATATAGTACAGATTTTAGTTTTCTTTTGTAATCTTATGCTTGGTCACAACTTGTTAAACTTCTATATATATAGATACCCAATATTTTAAAATCAACCAAGACCATTGTATGATTAATAGATTTACACTAGTTGACCTTTAACATAAAGAAGAGCGGAAGAAAAATATTATTCTTCAAGAGAACTATATGCGATGGAAGCATAACTTATTACTAAATATAATTAAGGGTTAACAATCTCTAGAATAGGTTCGAATAATAGAGAGGAAATATTTCTCTACTTCAATTCGTCGATTGAGGAAAATTATCACTATAGTTGAATGATGTATTTTAAATTAATCATCATAATTACTAATGACAAATGTAGAAGAGAAAGATATATTAATAATAGAAAAAGTTTAGATTGAACAATAGTAGAGTTCGTTAATAACTCCAAGAGAACATAACTTTGAATGCCACCTATGCGACATTCAATTATTGAATGATCAAAATAATTCAACAATTTTTTTTAAATACTGGATTAATATTTGTACCAAAAAAACAATTACCTAACTTAGAACGGTATATGCCCATACACCAAGCTTAAAGAGTCATCCTATCAAATGTAGATAGAATACGATTGGGTATCTCATTAAGGTTTTACTGCATACTCTAGTTGACACACAAATGACATCGATCAACTTAACTTGACAACAAGAATTAAAAAGAGAATCTTCACGTAAAACTTAACAAGATATAACGACTACTAGTCCACTAGAGTTGAAAACGTAAAACACTTCTCTCAATCTCGTCGTTAAGGCATTTGATCTCTCAATCATTAATCGACTATCCATAAATTCTTTGCAAGAATGAACTCTCCTATATGGATCGAGAATTATTGTAGTATACAATACAATGATAACTAATCAATTAATTTCTATCACCGGATATGTCGAGTATAAGCGTACATCAGAATTAACTACAAGTCAACAAAAGGCAATCTGATTTGAAGGGTACCGATGACATGTGATTTACTATCCTTTAGGTAAGGAAGAAAAATAATCCCAACCGAATGCAAAATGATGCAGCACCCCTACCTTAGCAGGTTCTTCTTGACCTCCCAGTCTAAGGATCGTTCTTAATCTCCCTTGAGCCGAAATGGCTCTTCGATTTCTAGTTGGAATCTTCACACTTGTAACCACATGTCATTCTTAGGAGTTATGCCTATGTGAACAAGCACTAGGCATGAACTCTTACCCACGTGACCAACCGATGTGACCACAACCTTTTCTTGAAAAGGGCACGTCGAGTTTCACGACTTTGTGATTCCTGTTGTTGAGTTCCCCGACTCCTTCAGCTCCCAAAACCCTCAAATGGGCTAACGGGCTTCTAGTTCCTCCCTTAAGTCCTTCTAATGTGACCCTCTGCCACAACCTAGGGCTCAACCTTCGTGTGCGTCGGAGATTCGCGACTCGGGAGTTCATGATACAACGCTCCTCTTTTTCCCCGAAGTTTGAACTCACGACCTATTTACTATAGATCGACGGTCCAGATCCTTCCATGATCTAATGGTCCAGATCTTATCAGGATTTCATGATTCTTGCTTCCTCGTCACAACCTTCTCCAAAACCCCGAATTCTGAAATGACGAAATTCAAGCATGATATCAATGACTCTTGTTGATCCAGATCTGATGGCTATTCTCCCTCTTGAGCTTCTAAATGCTTAAGGGCTCTCTCCTTAACCCTTCCGCTGATCTGCGAGATCCAACGGTCCATGGGAAATCGATATTTCTCCCTCCGAGAAACTTCAACCATCCGTTCAATTTATTGATAACTCCTGGCCATATAACTTGGCGTCCTTTCTCCGAAACTTGATTTTCTACGAGTCGACTTCAATCTCATCTTCCTTCGAACTCTTCGAAGTCTCTATCCCTCTTGAGCTTGGCTCTAACTTCAAACTCAAGGATTCCAAGGGATTCTTGCACACACTCTTTGTGGCTTTTATGATAATCATTGATTATCTGATGTCTTCCTCTTCTGTGCACTCCTTGCAACATAAATGCTTCCACCACTCACTTGGGTTGGGAAAGTCCAAGGATTCAACTGGCCTGTGCACTCCTTCCAGGGCTCTGTGCTATAATTCCTTCTGTTGATATGAGAATAATGGTATCCCTCTTGAGCTTTTCTAAGATGAAACTCAAAGTCTTTTCAATGCACTCCTTGTGGACCTTCTCTGCACTCCTTGTAGGAATTTCTCAGGACGAGAAACAATTGAAACTCATTCTCTCCCTCTCAAAGACTTCATACATACACACGACATTGAAATAAATGCATAACAGAGCATATAAGAAAACTGCAAACATACCATTTAAGAGATGCAAACAGTAATCACCACAACACCATGAAACTAGATTAAAGTCTTTTCATATTAATTCCAGTGCTTCTGTACATGGTTTCAATAACATCAGCTATCTTCTTATACCAATTCTACAATATTTGTTCTTCTCTTTGGCTCTACAACTCTCTAACTCTTACAATGCGAATAATAATACAATACAATACATGCGAGGGAGATTTCTAGAGTTTTCCCTCCTACATATCTAAGCTATCAAATTCAAATAAAGCCTACATTTACTTTACATTTAATACAATAAATTCCTCCAACCAACAGATGAGAGCTACGCTCAAGATCTGTGTTACAATCCCAAAAACATTTAAGGGAAATTACATCCCTCCATCTATTACATTAATGTTTCATCTTTTCAAATTCAAAATGCCTTCAAAATGTGCGCTAATGCATATCCAATTGTCCTCTGCTTTTGCTCTTGCTTTGCTGGCTTGCTTACGATGCTCCTGCATCATACTCATCTGGTTGAAAAATTCATGGAATCTTGTTCATGAGCTCCTACACCGTCTGTCCATGGTTATGGATATTCGCTTCACTTTCCCAACTGGAATCCTCCATTGGGTGTCCCTTCCATTTGACCAAATACTCAAAATATGTCTTTCTCTAGGTCTTTTTGCTAACACTCTGATCAATGAACTTTTCCATCTGCGGATTTTCAACTACAGGCATCTGTCTGACCCATTGAACTTCCTTTTGATCCTCTAATCCTTATGTTTCATCTTCTCTGTAAGGATACGGATCAGATACATTGAATATGGGCATTATTCCTACCCCATCTAGCAATTCTATCTCATAATCATTTGCCTCAAATTTCCTTATGATTTTACATGGCCGTATCTTTTTCATTTTCATCTTATTATACATTATTCTTGGGAATATTTCTTTCCTCAGGTGCGCTAAGACCAAATCTCCCACTTCAAACCAAATCTCTCTCCTGTGTTGATCTGCTCTGTGCTTATATTCCTAGTTGGAACTTTGCAACTGCTCCTTAATCTTACTGTGGAGCTCTTTCATTTCTGCTGCAAAATATTCCGCTCCAGCACTTCTGAACTCATTCTGCTCTAAGTCTCTCAACTCAGATACGCCTCTTGGCTGCATTCCATACATTATCTGGAATGGGGTATGTCCTTTTCTCCTGTTAGGTGAGTCATTATATGCAAATTCCGCTTGTGGAATAATTTGATCCCACTGACTGTGATGTTCAACGATTAAACTCCTCAACAAATACCCTAAAATTCGATTTACTACCTCAGTTTGTCCATCCGTCTGAGGGTGATATGCTGAGCTAAAAGATATATTTGTCCCCATCCTTCTCCATAGTGTCCTCCAAAAATGATGAACAAATTTGGTATCCCTGTATGAAACAATTCTCTTGGGTAAACCATGAATTCGAACAACTTCTTTGAAAAACATGTTTGCAATGTGTGTTGTATCACTGGTTTTCTGACATGAAATGAAATGTGCCATTTTTGATAATCTGTCGACTACCATGAATATGGAATCACAACCTCTATGTTTCCTTGGCAGTGCTAACACAAAATCCATGTTTACCGCATACCACAACCTCTCTGGTACTGGCAATGGTTGATATAATCTTGTATTTTGTCTTTTTCCCTCTGTGTGCTGGAAAATTCTACATCTGTTGACAAATTTCTTGACATTTGTCCTCATCCCTGACCAATAATAAAAACTGTTCAGCTACACAAATGTTTTGTCATGACCAAAATGTCCAACCAATCCCCCACTATGTTTTTCCTTTAGAAGGTTCTCTCTCATAGAACTCTTCGGGATACACAATAGATTTCCTTTGAATAATAATCCATCCTGGATTAAGTATTCAATCCATTGGCTTATGTCTCTCAGAACAGGATTTTCACATGCTTCATAAGCATCCTTGAAATCTGAATCATCCTTGTACATGTCCTTAAGGCTATCAAAACCTAAGGTCTTCACACGAAACTCCTGCAGAATCAAACATTTCATGCTCAATGCATCACCAACCTTATTAGCAGTTCCAGAAATGCGATTTATAACAAAAGTAAAGTTCTTCATAAATTCAATCCATTTTGCATGTTTATGGTTTAATTTTTCCTACTTGGTTACGAATTGTAAAGCATGGTTATCGCTATACAAAACAAACTCTTTCGGAGCCAAGTAGTACCTCCATTTCTTCAGCGCTTGTATGATTGCATAAAACTCTTTATCATACGTGGAATATTTCATCTTCGTCTTGTTCAGCTTCTCACTGAAGTATGCAACTGGTCTATTGTCTTGACTTAAGTCTGCACCAACCACAAATCCACTTGTGTCACATCTCACTTGAAATGTTTTACTGAAATCCGATAAAACCAGAACTGGTTGTTCAGTTATCTTATCTTTCAACAACTTAAAACTTTTCTCTGCTTCCTCTATCCAATGAAAAGATTTATGTATTTTCTTGACTGTGTCCATCATTGGTGCAGAAATTCCACTAAAATTTCTTATGAATTTCCTGTAAAAATTGGCTAGTCCATGGAAGCTTCTGACTTCAAAGGTATTTCTCGGCGATGTCCATTCTCTTATTGCTTTTACCTTCTTAGGATCCATATTCAACTCATTCAAAGAGATCAAAAACCCCAAATAAATGAGCTATCTCTTCATGAAAGACGACTTCTTCAGATTTATCAACAACTTCTCTTGTTGCAACCTCCTCATTCCTAGAGTTAAATGTCTCAAATGTTCTTCCTCAGTCTTACTGAAGATTAGTATATCATCAAGATACACAATTACAAACTTTCCAATGAAATCCTTCAAGACTTCATTCATTAATATCATAAAAGTACTTGGCGCATTCGTCAAACCAAATGGCATGACAAGCAATTCATACATCCCTTCATTCATCTTGTGTTAAGCCCTAATATTGGCTCATTAACCCTTAATTGGGGCATATTAGATTAGTAATGTTATTTTATTTATGTCGTGTTGCTCATTAACCCTTAATTGAGGCATATTAGATTAGTAATGTTATTTTATTTATGTCGGCTTTAGGCCATTAGTTGTAATTATACCTCCTAGTATCCTATATATACCAAGGAGACATTTTCATTTTGAATCATCTTGTACTTGAACATTTAAGTGGGGTAAAAG
>SNQJ01S0001390.1:404382-420444 GCA_010110895.2 Picea sitchensis
ATTTATGTCGGCTTTAGGCCATTAGTTGTAATTATACCTCCTAGTCTCCTATATATACCAAGGAGACATTTTCATTTTGAATCATCTTGTACTTGAACATTTAAGTGGGGTAAAAGGAGGTTTCCCCCTCGAAGAGGCTTATATCTGAAATTATCTCTTTTTCAAGGCGTTGAGTACTTTTTCTGAGGTTTTTCTATGCTATATTGATATTTGGTTCTTAACATCTTGAATGTTGTCTTCCATTCATCACCTTCCCTCATTATGATCTGATGATATCCTCTTTTCAAATCAATCTTTGAAAAAAACTTTGCTCCACTCAAGCAATCCATCAAGTCATCCATCCTCGGTAAAGGAAATCTGTACTTGATGGTGATTTTGTTTATAGCCCTCGAGTCTGTACACATTCTCCATCTACCATCCTTCTTTGGACTTAACACTTTTGGTATAGCACATGGACTCAAGATTTCCCTGATTAACCCCTTGTCCATCAAATCTTGAACTTGCTTCTTAACTTCTTCATTCTCCTGTGGCGTCAATCTATGCGCTTCTTTGTTTGGAAAACTCACCCCTGGTATAATATCAATGTGATGGGTTATACTCTTGATGGGTGGAAACGAAAAAGGTAAATGTTCCACCACTATATCAGAAAATTCCTCTAGCATTTACTGAATTTCCTCCGACAGATCATCTATTGAAGTACTAGTTAAGATGACTCTAGGTTTTCTCACCACAACAAACTGCATGTCTTCTTCTTTATTGACTTCATCCAGAAGTTCCTTCCCACTCATGAGAAGTATAGTGTTTCTTGCTTCTGATTTCATCTTCTTGTCTTCAATTGGTAGTAACATATGTGTCCTACCATTCTTCTCCAAGGTGTATGTGTTCTTTCTTCCATCATGAACAACATTTATATCATATTTCCATGGTCTCCCCAACAAAATATGACAGACGTCCATGGGAATAACATCACATAAGATATCATCTCTATATCCCCCTACCTTAAATTCAACTAAACATTGTTTAGTGACTGTTACCTGATGTCATTTTTGCAACCACAAAACCTTATATGGGCTCGGATGTGAAATTGTTTCCAATTCCAATTTCTCCACCATTTTTGTGGATACTAGATTATATGTGCTTCCACTGTCCACTATCACCTTACATACCCTATCCTTGGCCTTGTAAGCAGTTCTGAACAGTCTGTTTCTCTGGACTGGATTTGATGCCTCCTTCTCTGGTTTCAAGAGAATTTTCCTCATCATTAAGGATCTTCTGCCTTCCGCATCTTCTACCTCAACATTTCTCCTTTGTGCTTCTGAAATGTAAGCTTAGCCTCCTCCATCTCTTTTTCTATCAGGACATTCAAAATATTTGTGTCTGATCTTTCCACAGATAAAACACTTTATTTCACCTCCTCTGCCTCTGCCTCTTCCTCTAGCTCGAGGAAAAGTTTTCCTATCGGCATATTGTCCTCCTTGTGAGCTTCCTCCCCTTTTTAGGTGGTTATGAGGTTTATTTTCTTCATCCTTGGGATTCTGTACTCTGTCTTGGACAATTTATTTTCCTCTGCTCTGACTTCTACCTCTGCCCCTTTGACCTTTCTTTCGGGCCAATTTTTCTTCTGCCTTCAGAGCAACCTGATAAGCATCTTCCACATTTTTTATTCTCACCATGCTCATCTCATCCTGAATGTCATATCTCAGACCATTCATGTACCTGGAGACCTTTTCATCATCACTCTCGCGATGACCTGCTCTAATGTTGAGTCTGTAAACTTCTTCAGTGTATTTCTTCACCGTCATCCCCTTCTGTCTCAAATTTTGCATTCTTCGAAATAGGTTAATTTGATAGTCCCTGGGTATGAATTTGGCTTTCATATTTGCTACCATCCTATCCCAGTTTTTGATTCTTTACTTTCCTTTGCAATGCCTGTCAGCCTATAGTTCATCCCACCACAGTGTTGCATGCCCTTTCATTCTAGTGACATCATGTTTTACCTTCGTATCTTCTTCGATATCTTCATAATCGAAGTACTTATCCAGAGCTCTAAACCAATCTAGTAACTCCTCAATATCTAAGTTGTCTTCATACATCAGGATGTCCATTTTTTCTCTGGCCCCTATTCTTGCAACAACTCTGAATAGATGTTCTTCTGCAGCATCTTCGACTGCAACATCTTCTTTGGCTCTAGCTTCATTTTTTCTTTCGGCTTCACTGGCATCTCCAATATCAGTTGTTCGTCTCTTTGTTGTCTCCATATAATCTAATCGAGCACTAAGTTCTCTCATTTCCCTTTCCACAGTTGGATCGGGCATTCATCTTTCCTGACGTCTTCTTGGTGACATAGTTGTAATCTCCTCTTTACTACAGAAATTCAAAATCTGGGCTCTGATACCACCTGACGCAACACCCCTACCTCAGCAGGTTCTGATTGACCTCCCAATCTAAGGATCGTTCTTAATCTCCCTTGAGACTAAATGGGTCTTCGATTCCCAGCTGGAGTCTTCACACTTGTAATCACAAGTCCTTCTTAGGACTTACGCATATGCGAACAAGTAGTAGGCGCGAACTCTTATCCACGTGATTAACCGATGTGACCACAACCTTTTACCGAAAAGGGCACGTCGAGTTTCGCGACTTTGTGATTCCTGTTGTTGAGTTCCTTGACTCCTTCAGATCCCAAAACCCTCAAATGGGGTAATGGGCTTCTAGCTCCTCCCTTAAGTCCTTCTGATGTGACCCTCTGCCACAACCTGGGGCTCAACCTTCGTGTGCATCGTAGATTCACGACTCGGGAGTTCACGATACAATGCTCCTCTTTTTCCCCGAAGTCCGAACTCGTGACTTCTTTATTGTAGATCGACGGTCCAGATCCTTCCACGATCTAACGGTCCAAATCCTGTCAGGATTTCGCGATTCTTGCTTCCTCGTCACAACCTTCTCCAAAACCCTGAATTTTGAAATGATGAAATTCAAGCATGAGATCAACGATTCTTGTTGATCCAAATCTGACGGATATTATCCCTCCTGAGATTTTGAATTCTTAAGGACTCTCTCCTTAACCCTTTCGCTGATCTGTGAGATCCAACGGTCCACAAGAAATCGATAGCTCTCCCTCTGAGAAACTTCAACCATCCGTTCAATTTCTTGATAACTCCTGGCCAGATAACTTGGTGTCCTTTCTCATGAACTTGATTTTCTACGAGCCGACTTCAGTCTTGTCTTCCTTCAAACTCTTCGAAGTCTCTATCCCTCTTGAGCTTGGTTCCCACTACAAACTCAAGTATTCCAAGGGATTCTTGTGCTTACTCTTTGCGGCTTTTATGATAATCATTGATTATCTGATGTCTTCCTCTTCTGTGCACTCCTTGCAATAGAAATCCTTCCACCACTCGCTTGGGTTGGAAAATTACAAGGCTTCAACCATCATGCACACTTATTGCAGAGCTCTATTCTATAATGCCTTCTGTTGATATGAGAACAATGGTATCCCTCCTGATCTTTTCTAAGATGAAAATCAGAGTCTTGTCAACACACTCCTTGCGGACCTTCTCTGCACTCCTTGCAAGAATTTCTCAGGATGAGAAACAATTGAAACTCATTATCTCCCTCTCAAAGACTTCATACATTCAACATGAAATCATACATACACACAGCATTGAAACAATTGCATAACAGAGCAGATAAGCAAATTGTAAACATACCATTTAAGAGATGCAAACAGTAATCACCACAACACCATGAAACTAGATTAAAGCCTTTTCGTATTAATTCCAGTGCTTCTGTACATGGGTTCAATAGCATCATCTATCTGCTTATACCAATTCTACAATCTATGTTCTTGTCTTCGGCTCTATAGCTCTCTAACTCTTACAATGAGAATAATAATACAATATAATACATGAGAGGGAGCTTTCTAGAGTTTTCCCTCCCACAACTCTAAGCTATCAAATCAAAATAAAACCTACATTTACTTTACATTTAATATAATAAATGACTCCAACCAACAGATGAGAGCTACGTTGAAGATCTGTGTTAGAATCCCAAAAAGATTTAAGGTAAATTACGTCCCTCCAGCTATTACATTAATGTTTCATCTTTTCAAATTCAAAATGCCTTCAAAATGTGCATTGGTGCATATCCAGTTGTCCTCCGCTTTTGCACTTGCTTTGCTAGCTTGCTTACGATGCGCCTGCATCAAAAAAGCATAATATTTGAATTCTTGAAAAGGAAAACAAGTTATACAACTTGACATTTACCCGGATTAACAATGAAAAGAATACAACAAGCACATAGAAGGATTTTTCCGAAAACCATTTACAACATAACCATGAGCGAATTAAAATAAAACATCCGGTTAAACTTTACAGAAGCTAAGGGTAGCTCTGTCTTTGTAATCATGATGCTCTCGAAATAAGAATGTTCTCGAGCATATCTGGCTTAATCCAATGCAACCATATCTACATATTGAAATCTCTAAGCTCGTTTATGGATTTTCTTATATAATTTCATATTACTAAGTAGGTTTTTATAACGATTCAATTTTGCATACCTATAGGTGGAAGGATCGAAAATAGGTACTCATAGCATTGTAAAATTTGATCGTAAAATCATCTTAATTAATCTTAGATTTACCATAATAATCAGACTTGATACTGCAATGATTATTTACTATAAAAGCTGTTAAGCCCTAATAATGACTCATTACCACCCTTAATTGGGGCATATTAGATTAGTAATATTTATTTATGTCGACTTTAGGCCATTAGTTGTGATTTAGATTAGTAATGTTATTTTATTTGCCTTAACCGACTTTTAGGCCATTAAAAGTCTTCTATATATACCAAGAGACATTTTCATTTGAATCATGTTGTACTTAGACATTTAATTGGGGTAAAGGAGGTTGCCCCCTCGAGAGAATATATCTGATATTATCTCTTTTTCAAAGGCGTTTAAGGTACTCTTCTTGATGTTTTCTATATACTATATTGATGTTTGGTTTCTTAACATATGGTATCAACTCAAGGTCTCTTAGGGTTCAGTACTTGCTCCCGAGACAGGTGAATTTTAGCTATAACTTTCTACAACGTTTGAGGAGGAACGGATTAAAAGGGTTTTTAGAGACGGATCAAGGTACGTTGTGTTCAAAATTCAGCTCGAGGCCTTATGGGATATGACCCGATTTCAATATAGAGATTACGGAATCACATCCCACGAAATGAGTCATTGTAGACTTGCTATAAAAGAAATTACGTAACATTTCAGACCCTGAACTCGAGAGAAAATTTACAGAAATTAGTATATTATATGTGGAAAAATTCAGCTCAGGTCATCTTAAATTTGTATATACACCACATGTAAGATAGAATTATCTGGCCCAGTCTCAAGAGGTGTTCTAAGGTAAAACAAGCATAACTTCTTCTTAGAGTATCAAAATTGAGTGGGGGCTGGTGCATTGGATCTTGAATGAGATGGTAGTACTTTGGGTCTGAGTTTCAGAATTTGATATCAATTGTGATGCGGGGCACACTATACAAGTGAGATCTCTGGAAGGAATAAAAAATCTGACAAGTTGTGGGGAAGTTATGTTAAATTCCACTTGTCCACATCCAATTTGATCGAGACACATTGGAATTGAGAATATATCAGGAGAAATACATAAGATAAAGGTTCATACCCAGAATGTCCAAAAAGTGGGAGATACAACAAAAGTATTGTCTAGCAGAACCACCCCTCAAATCAAGGTTCAAGAGTGATACTTGTGTATACCCACCCAAAGGGAACTTCTACACCAAATATAAACCTCGAGGAAAAATCCTACTTGGACTCTTGATGAGAAGGTGAAGAAATCATTAGGGACATAAATGAACTACAAGCTAAGATGGATTCAATGGAATCAAGTTGGATACTAAGATGGATTCAATGGAGGCCAAGAGTGGGATACTAAGATGCATTGATGGAAGCTAAGTTGGTGGATTCAATGGAATACAAGTTGGATACTAAGATGGATTCAATGGAATCTAAGTTTCTTGGATACTAAAGACCAGATGGTTTAAAGGAGATCATGGAAGTATTGAGAAAATTTACATTGCTTGAGGAAGACACGAAGTGAAAATGCATCCCATGAAATTCATGAATGTGTGGACACAAGGAAGGTGAATCCAAGAATGGAGAACTCAACTTTGGTTTGAAGACCAACCATGTTCCTAAGATTGACATGAGGAAGTTTGATAGCAAGGACCAAATCACATGGATGATACCGGATGACATTTTTGATCTCATAATGTGCCACATACAAAGGTGCAATTGCTACTTTATATTTAGAACCTAATCAATTTGTTTGGTATGTCGATGGCTTTGTTCTACAAATCACTTGTCACTTAAGCGGACAATGTTCCTGGAAGAAATGATATCACACTATGAGGATACAAAAGGAGCAATACCTTCTTTAACAAATTTATAAATCTCAAGCAAAAAGGTTAAGTTACCGAGCACATTGAGAAACTTCAAAGATTGAATATAAAGGTAACCGATATTCGGATGAGCACTTGATTGATGCATGTATTCTTAGGAACTTTAAAAGATAACATTCAACATGGGGTTAGCCAACTTTGGGAACCCAAATCATTGGAGAATACATTTAAGGTGGCAAAAGAAATGTTGAAAGTAAATATGGCTATGGCTACTAGAGGACCTATCTAACATCTATAGAGGGAGAACAATTCTCCTTCTCTAAAACACATCAACCTACTGAGGTTGACACCTCATAATTGGAGGAAAGAAAAGCAAAAGGTTTATGCTTTAATTGGCAATGACAAGTGGATGCAGGGACATAAGTGTGGTGAGAAGAATTATTCTACATAGATTTGTGAAGAGGAAGAAGAACAGAACAAGAACCATCTCAAGATGAAAAGCATTAGAAAGCAAATTTAAATGCAGAGAGTTAACTCCGCGATGTCATGTAATGCATTTGCGTTTGGAATTAGCACTCCTCAAACCCTCAAGATCGAAGGATACATCAAAGAAAAAGGTAATAGTCCTAATTGATTAGGTACTCATAATTTCATTCAGCGTAAATTAGCCAAAAGATCTCAATTGCTTGTATATCAGTGAGTTTCCAAGTAATGGTTAGAGATGGAGGAACTATCAATTGTTCGGGAAAATGCAATAAGATCAATCTTACTATGGGGAATATGTAATGAATAGTCCAATGATTGCTATACCCATGATTGGTGCAGATGTTGTACTAGAATCAATGGTTCAATCATTAGAACTGATTAACTTTAATTTTCAAGAACTTTCATGAAATTTTATTGGAAGGAAAAGAAATTGAGTTGAGAGGGTATCCTGAGGGAAACTTGGTAGGGTGATAAGCTCTAATGGCATGATAAAATTATTGAAAAAGGGCATCAAGGCATTGTATTGCAAAAATATGCTCACTAGATGTTATGAACATCTAAGCTATATGTTCCTCAGATCTCAAAGGATCATTGATAAAGCATTCAAAGTATTTGAAGATATTCCCAAAGGTCTCCCTATTCGGAATCATGATGATGATGAAATTCACCTAATTCACGGGAGTGTTCCTCCTAAAATCAAACCTTGCAGATACCCTTATGAGAGTGAAATTAGTAGCATGGTTGAAGAAATGTTAGAGGTAGCATCATTAGACCTAGCCAAGTTCTTACTACTTGCACCAGTGTGTGGTATTCAAGAAAGATAGCTCATGGTATGTGTCCCGATTATAGAGAGCTCAACAAGATCACTATTAGAATGCAGTTTCCCATTCCGTGATTGATGAATTTTAAGATGAACTACATGGAGCAATCTATTTCCTAAAATTGGATCTCCATTGAGGGGATCATGGAATCGGAATGAAGGAAGAAGATATCAAAAACAACATTCCAGAACTCTTAGAGGCCATTATGAATTTTTGGTCATGCCTTTTGTACCCACAAATGCACCTTCCACATTCCAAGGGGTTGATGAACAATTTTCAAGCCCTTCCTTGAAAATTTGTGTTAGTATTTTTTTGATGATATACTAATCTATAGCAAGTCTTGGGAGGATCATACGCAGCTTATGTTGACAAGGTGCTACAACTACTAAAGAGGCAACAACTATATGCCAAACCATCCAAATGTTTCTTTGGGTAAAAGTGTAGAGTATTTGGGTCATGTGTATCTCATGAAGGTGTCAGGTAGACCCTAACAAGATTAAGGCCATGATGGTGGCCGATTCCCAAAACATTAAAAATCTTAGAGGATTTTGGGTTTGTCAGGTTACTAACGCAAGTTTGTTGGAACTATGGAAGAATAAGCGTACCTCTAACTTGACACTAACTAAGAAGGATGCATTTTCCTTGACTCCAGGCAAATAAATCTTTTTGAACAACTTAAAGTGTGTACGACTCACATGTGACCACTCGGACTTCACAAAAATATTTATTGTGGAATGTGATGCCTGGAATTGAATGTGAATCCCTAATGCAAGAAGGAAGGCCCCGGCACCCTGAGAAAGTCGACGATCAAGGGAAGAGACTTACACAAACCCATTTATGAGAGGAAATGATGTATTACACATTGCATTGAAGGAAATGGCGTCCTTACCTAATAGGTAGGCAACTAAAGGTCAAAACAGATCATGATAGTCTTAAATGCTGGAACAAGAGAGACTATCTTAGGAGAAGAACAACAAAAATGGGTAACAAGATATTGGGTTATGATTTTGAAATCGTCTATAAAAGGGAAGCAAAATGTTGTGGCGAGATGCACTCTCACGAAAGGATGAAGATGTTGAGGCCTTTCTACATTGCTATCTCAATCGTCCAACCAGATTGGATAATAGAAACAAGGGATGAATGGAAGAATAAAAAAAAAAAAAAAGTGTGGACTCTCATTGAAAGGTTCTGCGGCCGAGTTAGTTACATGGATACATTTACATGGAAAAATGATTCACTGGGTACAAAAGGTCAGCTTATATTTATGCAAGAACTCCCAACTCAAACAAAGGTGCTATTGGAACTACACACATCTCCAGTAGGAGGGAACTTTTCAGGGGATTTTTGGCTCCTACCATAGGGTCAAGAAGGATTTTTTGGGATGGCCTTAAAAGCTGATGTTCAAAGGTTTGTGGCCGGAGATGTTTGGTTTGCCAACAAAATAAGGTGGAAACAATTAGAACCGGGTCTTTTACAACCATTATCATCCCAAGTCAATGGGAGGAGGTTCCATGGATTTCATCACCCGGGGTTACAAAGTCACGAAGGAAAGAGTGTATCATGGTGATTGTTGATAATTGACCAAGTATGCACACACTTTTGTGCACTCTCCTGCTTAAAACTAGTCACAGTCGCCAGCATTCCTTGGAGCAATTCCAAAAGCCATGAAATGACCCAAAGGTGTGTAAATTGATAGAGATCCCATCTTCATTTGACACTTTTAGACAATTATTTTCTTGTTTAGATTTTCGATTGGCTCATAGCTCATCTTATCATCCTATAATCGGTAAGACAAAGCGAGATAGTGAACAAATGTCTAGAAGGATACCTTAGTTGCTTTGTCTCGATAAACAAGCACAATGGTTCAAATGGTTACCCTTAGCAGGAAGTGTTATACCACCATTCCTTCACCTTTACCAACAAAAATGACACCATTTATGGCACTTTATGGATACCATCCTCCTTCCATCACTTCTTCTCTAAAAAGAAAATCTAAAGTTCAAGCGGTGGAAGATCACATGAGAATCAACAACAAGTTCTCCAAATCTTAAGGACAGCGACCAGCACAAAATCATGAAACAACAAGCGGTCGACGCCATTAGTGAAAGAAGTTTGAAGTAGAAGTTGGGTATTTTAAGACTACAACCATACAAAGCGAGATGTCCCTCAAGCAAACCAAGAAGGATAATAAATTATCACCAAAGTACTATGGCCCTTATAAGGTGTTCTGAAAGATTGGTACATAGCATACAAATTGGAGTTCCCTACACCTTCACGAGTACACCAGGTTTCGTAACATGCTCCAAAGAAGGTTATAGTGACAAGATCCCAGTTCAAACTATATTTACCCGAGGAACTTGGCGAGGAAGGAAAAATGATATTGAATCCTGAAGCCATCAGAGCCCACAAGGAATTACGCCCAACTAATGAGCCGATCCTTTTTTAGAGTATCTCATTAAATGGAAACTACCGGCTAGAGGAATTCCACTTGGGAAGATGAGTCTTTTACTCTGAGAAGCATCGAGTTACTCAAAGGCATTGCGGACAACACTTGTATCTCAAAGGGAGAGCGTGTTAAGCCCTAATATTGACTCATTTACCACTTAATTGGGACATATTAGATTGAAGTAATGTTATTTTATTTATGTCGACTTTGGGCCATTGAACATTGATTTAGATTAGTAATGTTATTTTATTTATGTCGGCTTTTGGGCATTAGTTGTAATTATACCCCTAGTCTCCTATATATACCAAGGAGACATTTTCATTTCAGATCATCTTGTGCCAGACATTTAAATTGGGGTAAAGGAGGTTCTTGTACTTGAACATTTAAGTGGGGTAAAAGGAGGTTGCCCCCTCGAAGAGGCTTATTATCTGATATTATCTCTTTTTCAAGGCGTTGAGTACTCTTCTTGAGGTTTTTCTATGCTATATTGATGTTTGGTTCTTAACAAAAACTCAGTGTTTTGCATATTTTATTCAACACATAACTAATAGTCAATCAATAAAATAATTGGACAGAATACATAGAAGGAACTTATCGACTATATCTAGTTTTAAATATATCTATTCTACCATTGAGGGATATGAATACAATTAACCATAAAACTTTCTAGGGTCGTAGGTCAATAATATAATCGTATTACAGACATTGAGTTTACAAATTCTAACATGCTTGATAAAATAAATCTACACTAAAAATATTGTAATCATGTGATTGTATGACGGAAATATCTTCAATTTGAACTTGTGCACTTCCACTTGCTTCCTCCTACTAATCTCAAAACCTCACCGGTACCTCCCAACCAACGCTAGGGATACTCTTCTTCCCCCTTATCACCTCAAGCCGCAAAGGGGCCAAGCACAATAACCAAAAAAACAATAGCTCCAAGCTTTCCTCACAAGGAAGAGCTTCCACTCTTTCTCAAGCTTGAAATCCCAACTTTCACAAGTAAAACACAGTCAATCCCAATTTGGACAGCATAACAATACTATCAAGAAGTGCCTCATTTCCCTTCTCACCATTTGTTTTATAGAATTTTCTTCACTAACACATGTCCTCATGCACAAATAATTAACTTTTTAGATTAAATTAATTATTATTATTCATCCACACACTTGTCACACTCTCCCCAAGTTGCACAAGTAATTACCATTTTTATTTTATTTAAAAAGTTAGTTTCCCTCACATTCCCCAATGTGTTCCTTTTTTCGCTCTTAGTTGTCCCTTTGTTCCTTAATTTCTCATTTAATGATTATCTCCTAAGTAGATCTTAGTTAGAGTTTGATTAGGAGTCTTCTTCTAGTTAGACTTAGTGGTAGTATGACTCAAAATACTATTTTATGTGTACACCTATTCTCTCATATTATTATTTCTTTCTATTATAAAATCCCTTTTATTAATTTCATGCACACATGTGCATGTTATCCAACCTTTTCATTTATTATTCATTTTTCGAGAGTTTGATTTTATTTCAATTTCTTTAATTTATTTAATATTTTTATTTAGTTTCTCATTTAAACTTAGACTTATATTTAGTCTTAAACTTAAGCTTAGACTTAGTCTTAAACTTAGGTTTAGGCTCTTGTTAGGCTTACTAATTAATTTATTGATTATTTAAAACTTTTTTCTAACAAGGTTTAAACATGTCAATGTTTTCTAGGCCACCTGGATTTATTGACTCAAGTTTTAATTACATGTTGGTCCCTTCAAGACACACCTTTGTGCTCCAAGGGTGTCACTTGCCTTTTACTGGTTTTGGAAGTTTGTCCGACCCTTGGAGTCAACACTCCACTTGGTCGACCTTGTGAAAGACCTGGCTTCTAAGGAATAGGGATTCTGCCTTATTGTGTGCCCCTTAGAAATCTTTGTGAGTGACTGTCTCATTTCCCCCTCATGACATCGTGGACCTCTCAAACTAGGTAATCGTTAGCCTACAATTTAGGCTCCAATAGGAGTGATAGTAGGTTGTGATAGTGATGCGAAAAGGATCCAGAGAAGGCTAAGAACAACTCAGAACTCGCAAAGGCAACTCATGACGCTCATAATGGCTACAGCAGAAAGAGAAAGGGAAAAAATCAAAATTTCCCAAAACTCAGTTAAAATGACATGGTCACGAAGAGAACATCACAAGCTTTCTAATGGAGCAAACGGTTCGTCAAACAAAGTTACGGATCAAAAGATATAAACAGTCAAAGTTCAAATCAAACTTGGTCAAAAAGTCAAAAGGTCAAGGTGACACGTGTCACCATGCAGGGTGACACGTGGCACATCCATACAATTGATGTGGCAGAGTGTTGAGTTGGCATGGGATGATGTGGAAAGGTTGTACAGGTTTGATCACAGACACGTGGGCGAATTAGGTTGTGAGAAGTGTCATTTTCGTGGACAAATGTTATGGTACCACGTGGCTCAGTCATGGGTTGCCACATGGCACCCCTATAGTGGTTGGCATGTGAAAAAATTTATATGAATCCCCAAGAGTTGAACTCCTAACCTCTTAGCCCAACAGACCTTGCAACTTCGCGCTAGCCAACCTTCCACTCTATGGTTCTTGTTTATAACATGACGCAATTATATTTTAAGCTTGAATATTTATGTGGGTGGGAAAGAAAAGGGGCTAGGCCCTTGTCCCAGCCCCTGGTTATATGTCAAACTACATGGCCACATTCCAATCCTTCGCCACATATGGCATATTCTACAAAATCTCAATTGTCCACCATTCTAGCAACCACCGTTATATTTAGCGTGCACCAATAATAAGTTGTAACCATATGTATAAAAAGGGAGGCTCGTGGGATCTGACCCCGAGACCTCTGCCAACTAAGTTCTTAATATAGAATCCATAACCACTATGCCAACCAACTCACTTAATGCTAAACCGCTTGGATTTTTGTATAAGAAGGGGACTTTCCGCCAATGTATGAGACATAGGAGAACCAAGGTGCACCTGTACGGTTTTGGTACGGACTTTGGCATGCATTTTGAGATTTTTCTTATTCATTTATTGTATAGGCAGGGCACAAAAACTGAGGTAGGGGTGTCTCTTTGGCCTGAAAGTGTCAGACTTGGATCGAGGTGTGGAGACAGTCATTTTTAGGTAATTTGACACCATGAACGCACTGGTGATGTTAGTTTTCTGACAAGAGCAAAGATTCTGTAGATTAACTCCAAAATGAGGTATACTTATGTATTTTTCCCAATTCTTTTGTGGAGTTAATAAAAATACCTACCCATTTGAGAGCAGGACCCGGAGATGTAGTCCACCAGGGATGAACTCCGTTATCAAGTTTTTTGTGCTCATATTGCATGATTATGTCTCTTTCCTTTTGAGATTTTCCTTCGTTATGGTGTACTTTTATTTATGCTCATTTAATACAATTCTTTAATAAGTCACCTGATGAAAATATCTTGAATCATGTTGGTATCAGAACGAGGTTATCTTTGACTTGAATTGTTGAGTATGAATGCTTACTAGGGCCAAGCATAAGCAGCGTGAAGGAACTCTTAATACTTTCAATCCTGAAGTTGTCATGCATCCCAAAGGAAGATAATGGCAGAAGAGGAAAAGCGTGATGAACAGGAGAAAAAATTTCACATGGTCTTTTATCGCATGTCAGAAATGGTCGGACAAATGTATGGAGATTACGAAAAGAGGATGAAGAAGAAAGGGAAGAAAAAGGAAGCACATGCAGATGATGATTCTTTGGTAAACCAAGGGGTTTGAGGAGATCCTCCTAAGCCTCCATCTTCGCCTTCAAGTTATAGTTCTTCTTCCTTTGAGTATTCTCATCATTCTCATCATTCTGGCCGCCTCTTTCAAGAAACCATTATTAAAGCTTGATGAAAAGTTTGCTTTATCTATTCTTAATGGATATGCTAATCCTGAAAAACTAGATAATGGGTCTGACAGGTTGAAGTATATTGTCATGTTTAGCATATTGACGAAGAAAAAGTTAAAGTGCAACTACCTTCTCTTCTATTGGAAGGCACCGCTCTCGTATGGTGGGAGAGCAAGTTTCAAGACAGGAGTAAGTATGGTAATCTTCTTTCCTTATGGTCGGAATTTAAATCAGAGATAAGGAAGCAGTTCTATCCATTAGGGTATTTACATAAAGCAATGATGGAATGACAAACTTTGAGGCAGAGTAAAGGTCAAACTATACAAAGTTTCACAGAAGAATTTAGGAAGAAAACTCTTTCATTGAACATTCCTTTGGATCAGGGATGATTTTAAGGATGGAAATTTATTTTAAATTGTAGAAACCTTGGCAAATATTACTAATCCTTCATATGACAACTATAAATGTTTGGCGATATTTTTGTAAAAATATTCAAATTTCTAAGGATTTTATGTAGCTTGTATAAACTTTTGGCGAATTTTAAGGTAAAATAAAAATAATTTTATCCTATAAAATTTGGGCAAATAATTTTTAGAATAGAGAATATTGTTTTGGGAAAAAACATGGAAAATTAGCCCATGAACAAAATTTAGCCCCTAAAATCATCCCTGCTTTGGATTCTTATGAAACTTTAATGAAGTATATTGGTGCACTTCACAGTTATATTCGTCATACTTTTCTCTTGTTTAACCCCTCTAGTCTTGACGAATTTTGTGTGCAAGCCACTCACCTTGAGAATAGGGGGAAACATGTTCAAGAAGATCCCACGAAGAAACCTTCCATTTTCCCACAAAAGACTTTCAAGAAGTTCAAAAGGAAGGACAAGAAGACTGCTACAGTGATGAGAGAAGGAGGAAAACCATATTGCACTCATTGCAATAAGGGCACTCACAACGAAGAACATTGTTGGAAACTGCATCCAGAAAAGAAACCGAAACAGTTCGGTGGAAAGGGGAAGCCAAAGATTGTTGCTATAATGGAGCAAGATCTTGGTTCTGAATCAGGAGATGAAGGAAATATCAAAACGGTTGGAGTACAAGGTAAAGATTCCCTTCATGCTAGTTCAAGTTCCAATGATGAATATCACATTGATGAATGAAAGAGGAATAAGTTATTTCATATACGAGTTGTATCTAAACATACTAAGATAGATACATTATTTGATCTGGGTTCCCAAGTAAACTTAATATTTGAAGCACTTGTCAAGAAGATGGGTCTTGAAATGAAACCACATCTGAAGCCTTATCCTCTTGGTTGGGTATGTGATAAGGAAAAACTTAATGTCACCAAACAATGTAGGATTAGATTTGCTATTTCTTCAAATTTGATTGATGAAGTGGATTTGGATGTTGTACCACTTGATATATGTGGCATAGTGTTGGGGAGTCCTTATATTTATGATAGAAAAGTAGTCTTCTTTCGTTATGAGAACAAATACCACCTTACTAAAGGGGGAGTGGAATATATTGTTAGAGCTCACAACATGAGGGTAAATACAACACTTGTTAGTGCAGAGCAAATGAAAAGACTCATAACCACTAATAAGAGATATGTACTCATGGTCTTCAAAGAGAAAGATGATGGGACATTCGATGCTTTCCAAGGGTGTGATCCATCTCATAAAAAGGAATTAATTGATATTGTTTCTAAGTATGATGATATTTTTCAGGAACTGGATGGATTACCTCCTAAGAGGGAAATCCAACATGAGATACATCTTCAGCAGGATTCTCCTCTTCCTAATGTGGGCATGTATAGGATGTCAGTTGTGGAGATGACAGAGATCAAGAAGCAGGTACAGGGATTATTGGATCAAGGGGTTATCAAGCCCTGTTCATCTCCTTTTGGTTATCCGATTGTGATGGTGCCAAAGAAGGATGGAACATGGCGAATGTGTGTCAATTATCGAGCCTTAAATAAAATCACGGTGAAAAATCGAT
>SNQJ01S0001390.1:439659-451747 GCA_010110895.2 Picea sitchensis
TTTATTTAATGAGATTTTCAATAAGTAATTTGCCACCACAAAATTGACCAAATACCCAACATTTTATTCATTAAGTTAACCCCTTGGATTGTATTTATATATATTCAAGATAAGTTAACAAAAATCAAGATAAACTTGTTAGAATATAATGGATGTGCTCGTTTTACAATTGACACTATCTCTATTGTCACCCAACCATAGGCCGAAGCCACCCTCCGAGCACCTTAACCTTGACAGAGAATCACTCTGGGAGCAAACCCTAGGCTAGATAGCCAAACAAAAGGTAGCGCACCTTTCCCCAAGGATAGCGCACCAACAAGAGCTGATCAGATAGTCCAAACCCTAACTAAGAGATAGTTCAAGCGTAACTGCTAACTGCAACAGCTGCAACGACAACTTTCCTCCAAACCTACGCATAAACTAGGCAACTGCAGTGCGCACAAGTGCTGCTCTGCAATTCTGAGACTCCCTGCCAAAATGATAACTTGCCTCCTGTCTTTATACTAATTCTAGCTAACTGCCTGGGCCGACTTCTCATTCTAGGTATCTGTCTGTTCAGTGTATATTATTATTTTTGGACGACTTCTTCTCTTGGAGGTTAATAACCTAATATAAATTATATTCTTGAGCCGACAAGTCTTCTAGAGTTATTAGCCAACTCATTAGGGTTTCTGCTTGCTTCCCGGAGTATTCTATCCTCGTCAGGTTTACACATGGAGGTAAATACCTCCCGCAGCTACCATAATATCAACACTCCCTCCTAGCTAGGGAGGTATTACAGGTAATGGTCTTGAGCACAAAAACATACCATTCACATGTTAGCATCAACATAGTTGTATAGAATAGATCATGAGCATCATCATCATCATCAGTGTCATCAGCTGCATCATATCTCGAAACCATACTCTATCCGAGTAATTAGACATGATGCTCACTCCACAGAGTGATAAAAGAGCCATTCTTCTAATCTAGAAGAGTAAATGCTCTGAACCATTTTTTTGTCTGGGAAATCTTTGTCCTTTGATTATCCATCTAACTGATAATCATTTCCAATACTGTTGATAGTCTTCAAGGCAATTGAAACAAAATAGAACACAATTGTGTCTATCCATAGTAGTACATAATTACAATCCAGTGGTACACTACCACACCAAGTAACACACAAGTACTTGATCAACAACGTATAGTCACGAACAATGGAACACATCCACCACAATAGTATATATCTAATGTCATACAGTCTTCATAACAATCATCTGATATTAACCTGCACAAAAACAATGTTATGATATAAACTAAATCATTTGGGCCAATATTTCACTCACATCTGTGAGATCTGAAAGAATATCTGCCCTTAGAGTAGAACAATGAGATATCTGGACTATTCTTCTCAAGCAAGGAAGAATAACTGTCATGTCTTCTGAACCTGGACCATTCCCCACCCTGGGCCATTCTTCCTACACTAATCAAAGTGCACCCTGGAGAGAATGTATAAACCCTTAAGGAATGCATGCCCCTGATTGTTGAGTCTGGACCATTCCCCACCCTGGGCCATTCCTCCTACACTAATCAAACTGCACCCTGGAGAGAATGTATAAACCCTAAGGAATGACTGTCCGAACCATTTCCTCTGTTAACCACAAGAGGAAAAGACTGTCTTGTACCAACCTCCAAAATGGACCATTCCTCATGTTAACCACAATGAGAAATTGTTGTCCAGCAAGGCGTGCCAATCTTCTTGAGTAACCCTCAAGAACAGAGACTTCCCTAGACCACTCCCCGTGTTAACCACAATGGGAAGTTGTTGTCTATGATACATCAACAATCTGGACCATTTCCCATGTTAACCACAATGGGGAATCACTGCTCGTCAGAAATCTCAATCCACTTTCCGAACAACAAAGCATTTGTCCAAGCTAGACTATTTTTCAATCTTGAAAATTAATGTCCTCAATAATATTTTCAGTGCTCCTTCCCAACCTGGTAGTCATCTCTTCCTTTTTCAATAAAGAAGTCGTCTCCACGAGCTCCATCTTGAGTACGGAAACTCTTTCATATTAGATAGAAGCTTTACCAAAATGTCTACTTATATGCTCATTTGTGGAGATATGTATTGGAGAACCACTTTCTCCTTTCTAGACTTCACAGATAATGCAATGCTTGATTTCAAATGTACTTTAGTTTGGAACACTGATTTTCTGTGAAGGCTTCATGTAGCTCTGAACAATAGAGTATATCATTGTTGGAAAAATGGAACATATCCATGTGGCACTTCTTCTGTCATCATGAGATATGATCTACTGAGTAATCATCTTGATACAACATCTCTGTTATAGGAAATCTTCACCACACTTCTGCTGTGCACTGGAGGTTCTCCACCAAATTATTTTCTTTCATCTGCATACAAGGATCTCTTTCTGGTATGCCTCAAAGTCTTGAGATTGCTCTTCATATGCTCTTTGTTCAATTGCTCTAGAGAAAATTCTTTGCATTTATCTGATGTAGAACTCCAACTCATGGATATTGACTCATGTAAAGATATGTTTGGTTTAACGAAACGAATAATCATCATAGTCTTCTCCCTCCATCCGAGAGAACCTCTAGTTCTATATCTCACAATGCTTTCATTCATAAGTCTTTCATACACTGTTCTTCATCATGACTTTCAATTCCTCTGCTTGATTGCTTTTATTGAGTTCATATTAGGCTGGTAATCTCGTGATTCTTAATACAATGACTGGTTGTTCTGGCTTCTCTTTCTTTCTTGGAATCTTCATGTTATTCCTCATGTGTTTCTTTAGTTCTCGGGTCCATGGAGTTTCTTATAGATTCCATGCCCTAAAGATTCCATTTCTTTCTTTCATCATAGGATCACAAATGTGGATGGACAACCAAGGATACTTTAAGGCTTCTCTTTGAAGAAGACTTCTTTTGAGGTTGAACTAGACACGTACTATCTTTCATGGCTGCTACCATGGATATATACTTCATCATCTTTAATGGATCATAGGATTAGATCCCTCCTAATCCTTGCTTCATGTATGAGTGCATATAATCGGCTCCCCCCATCTAACAATGTCCATGCTTCTGTCTGCGTCCTTATTGTCTTCTCCAATATATAATTGGCTCTCTTTGTCTAACAGAGTCCACGCTTCCATCTTGTTGTCTTCTACAAAATGTCATAAGTCTTTCTCTAATTTCTTCTTGATTGCTGACTTCTTTCTGTCTTTGCTTCTTCTAAGTCTTTTCATGATTGATTTGACTTATCTTGCAATAGCTTCCACATGATTTGTTTGACGCATTTCATCCTTTCATGTGTATTATCTAATGATATCAATCCTTATCTTGTTGTTCTTCAATAGGTATAGCTCTTCTTGGAACACATTATCTTCCAAGAGATAGATATACAAGATATGTACAGAGATGATGCAAACAATATATGTACAAGAAATAAGAAGAGTATTGCTACCTTTAAAAGAAAAAATCTCTTTCATCCTGCTTAGTCTTCTTTGTAGGTTCCTTTTCTTCGGCAATTGATGCTTCGTGTTTCTCCTTCCTTTTTTTTTTAGCTCGGGACAATGATTCTTGTAGTGACCATACTTTCGACAGTTGAAACATTGTATTTCTGAAATATCTTTCTCTTGATTTGTCTTCTTCTTTGAGCCAAACTTCCTTTTGTTCCTGAAGTTCTTGAATCTTGTTGTGAAGGCTTGATCATCGTACTTCTTTTGGGGTTTCTCTTTTGCATTGATCCTTGATTCTTCTTGAGCACAACAAGTCTAAAGTTCTTCAAATGTCGGATACTCCTTTCTTGTGTTCATGCTTGCGGCAAATGCATCCCACGTCTTGGGAAGACCATTGAGTACTATGTTTACCAACTCCTTCTCTGAGATGATCTCTTCAATAACTTGTAGTTGATCTCTTCACTGAGAGATTCTCACAAAGTATGATGTTATGCTGTCGTCATCATTCATCTTCATGTCACAAAGCTCATTCTTCAGACTCATTACTTGTCCAATGTTTCTGACCGAGAAGAGATTTGTTAGGGCATCGTACATCTTCTTCGATGAGTCAAGATGGGAGATGTAGGGTATCAAGTTGTCTTTTATAGATTCCACTATGATACTCATAGAATTGATGTCACCGTATTTGAACTTCTCCATAGTTGCAACGTTCCGTGGTTCCTTCTCTTTTCCTTCTTCAAACATTGGTTCCACGATCTTTTCTTTCATGATATTCAACACTTTATTCTTGGCAAGGATGAGGTCGATCCTTGTCTTCCATGCTCTGAAGTTAGAAGTCCATCTAACTTGTTCTATGACTTCATAGAGTAAGTCATGACTTCTTTGACTTGGTCAACCCTAGATTTGACTAGAAACTCAAACTCGACATCTTGGCTTGCTGAGAGTATAAGGAGATGCACTAGGCTAGGGCGCACTGATCTGTCTGAAAATTAGGTCAATCCCTTCACTTAAGGTGTCTCAACGAGAGGTTTAGGGTTTCTACACCTGCACCTGCTAGTAACCCTAGCGACAGTACTATGGTGACTGCTCCTGCTAGAAACCCTAGCGACAATTCTTAAACGAGCTCAATATCCTTACGGCTATGTTTCCTTCCAGTGGTTAGACTAAATGAAGGAGGTGTGGGCCCATAACCTGTTAGAATATAATGGATGTGCTCGTTTTACCATTGACAATATCTCTATTGTCACCCAACCATAGGCCGAAGCCACCCTCCGAGCACCTTAACCTTGACAGAGAATCACTCCAGAAGCAAACCTTAGGCTAGATAGCCAAACAAAGGGTAGCACACCTTTCCCCAAGGATAGTGCACCAACAAGAGCTAATCAGATAGCCCAAACCCTAACCAAGAGATAGTTCAAGCATAACTGCTAGTTGCGGCAGCTGCAACGACAACTCTCCTCTAAACCTGCGCAGAAACTGGGCAACTGCAGTGCACACAAGTGTTGCTCTGCAATTTTGAGACTACCTGCCAGAATGAGAACTGGTCTCCTGTATTTATATTGATTCTAGCTAACTACCTATGCCGACTTCTCATTCCGGGTATCTATCTGTTCAGTATATATTATTATTTCTGGCCGACTTCTTCTCTTGGAGGCTAATAACCTAATATAAATTATATTCTAGAGCCGACAAGTCTTCTAGGGTTATTAGCCAACTCATTAGAGTTTCTTCTTGCTTCCCAGAGTATTCTATCCTCGTCAAGTTTACACGTGGAGGTAAATACCTCCCGCAGCTACCATAATATCAACAAAACTTAAGTGAATTCAATAGTTGAATAAACACTTCTTTTTTAACAAATTTTAACACTAATATATCCAAAATTAAATCTAAACAAATAATCATCACATTTCATCAACCATAACATAAATGAAATTTGAAACATAAGCATAAACAAATTATACACAAGAAATATTAAAATATTAGTATAATCCTTACTCAAAAGGAATGATCTTCTATCAAGCACTATCTAAAACCAGTAAAGTGCAAGGTTTTATATTGTGTGTGGTGAAAACCTTACCCTTTGGCTTGGTTAAAGTTAGGTGACTATCTTAAACAAGTAAAGTGCAAGGTTTTATATTGTGTGTGGTGAAAACCTTACCCTTTGGTTAAAGTTAGGTGATCCCCTTACATGACGAACATATATCCAATACCAAATATATAATGGTATTTTGGCCACTACATTGTTTCAAAAGTTGATTATAACAACAGAAACTATACTATAAGATATAGTGATGAATTCATATATTATAAGAAATTTTACAATGGGCAGGGAAGTTTTTTCTGTGTGATGTTACATAAAAGTCCAATGAAACTTAAGCTTAATCTTAATTGTTTCAACATTATGAACATGTTGTGTTTCATTTTCCAATATCTTAGAATTTGAAATCTATGATAGTTTTTTGAGATTTATCGAGATTGCTTGAAGTTGCTTTGTAACTAAACTCTACTAAATGTGTGTTTTCTTTTTTGATGCATATTTTTCCTTTCTCTAAGTTAATGATTTGAACACTACGCACAATTGACTAGACCATGTCAATTTGCCTCAATTTATTTTCCATATGTTTGGTGAGCTTATTTGGAATGATTTGGGTTTTCTTCCCCTACTCTCTCGAAGCCATGCGGATTTCTCTGAATGTTGTGTTCTCAAAACTTTAGAAGTTCCAACACTAAGTTTGCAATTGTTAACCTATACCAAATTACTTTCTCCAAAATGTCTTTATAGTTGGAATAATTGTCACCTCCATCCAATCAAATCTAACTTTGTCTTGTTAGCGTAAATTAACCTCTTTTACTTTCATTACTTTTACAATTCCCTTAATTCTTCCAAATTGGAATCATACTTTCAACCCCTTTAGTTGTAGGTATGTGAGAAAATTATAAAATTGGTCTTTTAGTGTTCATTCATTGATTCTATCATCTCTTACAATGAACCCAAATTATATAACAAACATTCTAGAGACCTCACACCTCATATTGCCTCTGCTCAAATAGCCTTAATGCATATATGTCAATAAGTTGGATGAACCTCTTAGAAAAATATTAGCTCAATATGTTTTTAGCATAAGTTTGATGCTTGAGCTTTTTATCGTGTACTTTCTTCTTCCAAGTCAAATAATCTTTTGTGACTATGTTGGATATTCAATCATAGACCTTTAACCTTTTTCTCTACTTCACTATGTAGATTGTTTTAGTTAAAGGATTTGTTGTAATTGGGACTTTGTTAGGAGGCTCCTGATTGACACCTCAAGAGTGTCCCCATTTCTCTCAATTTCTAAAAGCTTCACATATATGGCTAGTGCTATTTCAAAAGTAGCCTCCATCTAAGCTATTAGTGTTGTTGGGATGTCCCCAAGATTTAGTCGTCGCTTCAAAGCCAAAGACCCAAAAGTATGACCTTCTACTCTCTAAGCATTCAAGTCTACAGAATTGGAACTACAACCAATAGTTTCTAATCATAAATTTTGTAGTTGTCGAAATCAATTTCATCAATGAACTTTCTTACACTCTTTGGTTTCAACTTATGCATGGTTCAGTTACCCTATCCACCTGACTATTGCATATACATAGTTCTATCTTCCTTTTTGATGGCCTTTAATGCAACTATAGGTACATGTTTTCATTTGATCACTAAAAAACGTTCATTCAAACCAAGAAGTGATTCAAAACTGTGGCTTGATGGAGGGATTGCTTCCACATAGTGAAATCCCATTTCTTTCAATAACACCTGTTTTATTAAAAATGGAGACATTCCACATATCTATACCTTATTATTGGAGTACATGATTGCTTAAATTGAATGTTTAAAAAATTAATTTGTTGTCTTAATTGCATAATTCTTCTAATTACAACTTAAGTAATGAATATTATTTCAAAAAATTCATCAATTTATTAATTTCAAAGCACAATATTGCATTTAAGTGCTCAACAAGTGAATAAATCTAGTTAAATATATAGAATTGTCTATTATTTTTATTTTCTAAAAATATATGGTTATGTAGAAGAATTGGAAAATTGATTAATTTAATTATTTGTTTCAATTATTGGAATCGAGTTTTCTTTCAATTATTGAAATCGAGTTTTGTTTCAATCTTTGTCCCCTGCCTTCCTTGAGGGCTTGTCATTACATTGAAAGAAATCTATCATTTTTTTTATTGCACCAAAATTTATTGATTAATAAATTACATTGTTGTATAAAATAACAAAGAATATAAAGATATAATTTTAACATAAAACTTATTCAATACTACATTAACATCATCAATGGAGTTCTAAAAGTGCATTTTTTTTTCATTTTTTTCATATTTTTATTGATTCGTAAATAATATCAAGAGATTACTTGAAATCAAACATACAATATAATTATCAAATGAGTTTTTATGAGGCAATTTTATATTTATTTGTCATTTCAAAAGTTTTTCATTAATATTTAGTTTTAACATATATGAAGTACAACTTTGACACCATACTTATTTATCTTGAGTGTTGAGCAAGTTTATGTATTTGTTATCCATACTTAAACCACATTCAATTATCTTATCAATGCAAATTTTTCCAACCACATTCAATTATCTTATCAATGCAATTTTTTTCATAATTTTAAAATACTTGTTTTACCGCTTTAAAAATAATAATTATTAAACTTTATTATTATAAAAAATTTCATGAAAAATTGTTCCTTTCTTATTTTGATCCCTTGTTTCCAAAATCCTTCTAACATCCATAGTGACCTTCATATCTACTTGTTTTAAATAATTATATTCACAACATTCATTCAATTCCAAAACAATTTTAAATAATTATATTCACAACATTCATTCAATTCCAAAACAATGCACTCGTAAAAAAATTATTTTATATGTTCTAGATACTTGAACATGCTTCTTATATTATTGATTAAAAAAGCCAACATCCTATTGATTAAAAAGGCCAACATTGGAGATATGTATTGGAGAACCACTTCCTCTTTTCTGGACTTCACAGATAATGTAATGCTTGATTTCAAATATACTTTAGTCTGGAACACTGATTTTCTGTGAAGGCTTCATGTAGCTATGAACAATAGAGTATATCATTGTTGGAAAACAGAAACATATCCATGTGGCACTTCTTCTGTCATCATGAGATCTGATCTACTGAGTAATCATCTTGATACAATATCTCTGTTATAAGAAATCTCCACCACGCTTCTGTTGTGCACTGGAGGTTCTCCACCAAGTTATTTTATTCCATCTGCATACATGGGTCTCTTTCTGGTATGCCTCAAAGTATTGAGATTTCTCTTCATATGCTCTTTGCTCAATTGCTCTGGAGAACATTCTTTGCATTTATCTGATGTAGAACTCCAACTCATGGATATTGACTCATGTAAAGATATGTTTGGTTTACCGAAATGAGTAATCATCATAGTCTTCGAACTCCATCTGAGATAACCATTCTTGATCTCCCAGTGCTTTCATTCGTAAGTCTTTCATACACTATTCTTCATCACGAATTTTAGTTCCTCTTCTTGATTGCTTTTATTGAGTTCATATAAGGCTGGTAATCTTGTGATTCTTAATACAATCACTGATAGTTTTGGCTTCTCTTTCTTTCTTGGAATCTTCATGTTATTCCTGATGTGTTTCTTTAGTTCTCGGGTCCATAGAGTTTCTTATAGATTCCATTCCCTAAAGATTCCATTTCTTTCTTTCATCATAGGATCATGGATGTGGATGGACAACCAAGGATACTTTAAGGCTTCTCTTCGAAGAAGACTTCTTTTGAGGTTGAACTGGACACGTACTGTCTTTCATGGATGCTACCATGGATATATGTAACATACCCACTACCTAGATAAAACTTTTTCGTTTAGTTCTCAACAATGAGAACTCCCCGAAGGTGCATCAACGACATGCCAACCCTGAGAAATGGGTCTTTCATTCGCCTATACGTCTCTCTACACCTAACCGTGGTCTTTTCCTGATGACAACTTCAAGTTTTCGGGGTTTTGTCCTTTCTAATGTCGAGGGTTCCTATGCCCTCGATTCTACGATCTTCGATGAGCTCTCTTCCGGCCTTAGCCCCTCCTGGCTATGCCCTGGTCCACATGACCGTGCTCACGAGACCGCAACCTTATATTGTTTCTTTTCGTCAGGGTTTCGGGCTTTCTAATGCCAAAATGTATATGCCCTTTGGATCTGCGATCCTCCGATTCCCGACGCACTCCAACTTCCACTAGCCCCCTTGGGCTAGTCCTTTGAGTCCATACGACCTCCCTCTATATGACCGCAGCCATACCTCCTCATCGGGGTTTGACACTTGTGATGTCCCAACAATTTGGTTCACTGATCTACGATTCCCGATACGCTCCTTTGTTGCCTTGGCCTCCCGGGCTAAGTCTTTAGTCCACATGACCTCTATCTCACAAGACCGCAGCCTTGTCCCCCATCGGGGTTTCGGACCTTCCAACGTTGAAATGCAAACGTCCCAAGGACTCACGATTCCTCGAATCCCGACGCGTCCTTTACGCGCTAGCTCTCCTGGCTAGGCTCCTAACTCACATGACCACGATCCCCGTGACCGCAGTCTTATCCCTCGTCGGAGCTACGAGGTTTTCAATGCCAAAATGTATGGGCTCACGGGATTCTCGATCCTTCGAATCCCGTCTTCCCACTATGATGACAGCTGGACCCCACCATGGTGCTTCCTACTTCTCTAATATACTGACAGTTGGCTCCCACTCATCGGGGTTTCGAGCGTCGCGATTCCAAAATGCATAAATACATTGTCATCAGGATTCCCAATATCCCGATGACACAAATGCCGATCAACATCTTCCTATCGGGACCTTCCCCGTCGGCGTCGATTGTTGCCACGCGTCCTCTTCTGATGGATGGTCCCAATTTCTCTGGGATTTCGAGACTTGTGATGTCCCAATTCTCACGGCCTCGGGAACTCCGATTTCCCGATGCCGAATATCCTGATTCTCGATAGTAACCTCGATCTCCGCCACGTGTATCCTCAACGGGCGATTAAGATCTTCCTGGCGTTTCGAGACTTGAAGTGTCTCGATTTTCTTGTCCTTGAGAATCCCGATATGCTGATGGTTGGACTCTCGATGGTAACCCTCGGACAGCTCTGGTCCGATCCGACGGCTGACGGGTAATTGGGCCAAGATCTAATGGTCTAGATCCGTCCTTCCTGCGCACACTACAGAGACTAAACTCTAAGCATATTAACCCGATCCAACGGCCGACGGGATTCCTAAATGAGATCCAACGACTCAGATTGTCCCACCTTGTGCATTCTTCCACTACTTCGTAGATGTGGAAGGATCAACGGTCCAAATATTCTCACGGACCTTGGGGGACGTACAATCTCGATTTCCCCGCTATTCCCGAGGATAGAGGAAAAAGGGCAAGAGGTGTAATGCTCTTACTACTTCCGTCAATCTGATGGTCATGAATGACGATGGGTCTTTCGTCAAGATCTCATCCGTCAATTCGTTACTTATCCCTACGCTGCTACTTCGAAATCTTAAGAGGGTCGTTCCTCCTTATACAGGGTTATTAAGACTTGCGCGTTCAAGTCCTTTTTCTGGGTTCTTGGTGAACCTTTCTAAGGAGGGAAATTCTCTGTGATGAGATCAATTCTGGGGCATCCCTGGAGATGGGTAAGGGAAAGTAGCTTCCCGAGAACGGGCTGCAAGCCTAACTTAGTTCAACCTAGGCATAAATAGAATTCCTTTATCAACGTACGTCATGCATGGTTTCCTCTGTTATGAGCATATATCTATTCATTCTTATCAAACACTGCACATACATTCTTACACAGAAATCATTCACAATTTCAAAGTTCTATGAGCATATACACATATATATATATATATCATTCTATAAATTTCAAGATGCAATATGTAAAACACTTATCAGAAATAACACCAGAAATGGGTGCGACTACTGAGAGGGGTGCTCGTTTCCACCCAACCTTAGGCGTAGCGACTCCCAGCGGATTTACCACTAGCCACCCCCGAGATGAGACCACGACGCCGTGAAACTGCGTCTCTCTGTCTGCCAGTGACCAGAAGCAAAGGTTGCAATCCTCCCTCTCTGCTATCACTCACTTTGTGTAATGCCAGAGTTCCCCTCGCGTCTGCCCCCTCTAATCTCTTCTGCCATATGCCTTATCCTCTCGCGAGGTTGCGTGTGGCGTGATTACCCTTGCGCTGGTCAGTCATGATGGCTATACGGATAGGCGGTTCATCTCCCCATCCCTCATTAAGCCATCAACCTACCAACCTGCAAGGCATTAAATTCAGGGCCAGCGAGCCGATTTTGGTTCTCCGGGCCAGTAGAGTCCAAATACGGTGTTAATTCTTGGTGGAAGTTAACACCACCTTTCCAGGTGCCCCTCCACCACCATCGTGGTCTCTTTTTCTGCACTTCCCCTCTCAGCAGTCCTGCAATAAATTCAAAATGTTATTCACATTCATTGACCTCTTCCTCAAGGTCCATTTACATCACATATTCACATTTATGAGTTTTCCATAGTTCTTGGCCAGTCCAGTTATATTTACAAGCTGGGGG
>SNQJ01S0001390.1:469986-503682 GCA_010110895.2 Picea sitchensis
CGAGTCGCTAGTTTCCTTTCCGGAGGAATCGTTCGACGCTTGTCCCTTATCTCTGGGGTGAACCTTTCTCGAGGTGATCCTCCTAGTGTGGCCACTTAAAGGAGCACATTTCCATATCCCAGGTGGGATTCGAATTCTCTTTTTCTGTTGTTGGTTCGTGTGACTGGTGTCAAGTCCATGCTGCAATTGTCTTTGTATGTCGAATAATCTCTGCAACAAGATTGCATTAATTTTCGTTTGCTTCTCTTGCTCTTTTATCAACCTCTTGTTGTCGGCCTTGCAGCGTTGTAGTTCGACCATGAGGCTTCTCACAATCTCAACTAGATCTGGAGGGGTCTCTACCACTCTCCTTTCATCAAACTCTTCGTCTCTATTGTGGGAGGCATCCCCCACTTCATGGTGCATCACCATTCTATGCGTCTGCAATTTCCCGTGGTTGATCGTTCGCTTGTTGTGCAATAAAAACACTTGTTGTTAGTCAACATTATATTCATTCACAATCAGCGCATAATTCATATTTTTCAAATGCATACACACAATAGGAAATTTTCATTCTTAACTTCAGCATTTGATAAGGGGGGTTAAGGTAGAGGGTTACTCCTTTTAAGAGTACTTCAGATGGAGTTTCTGCACAACTCGTCCATGAGCCCAAGAAGGCCAAGTGTTGTAACCATGCTCTGATACCAATTTGTCACACACCCACTACGAAAACTAAGATTTTCTTTTTCTTTTCATCTTTTCTTCGAGGAACAGAATCCCCGAATCTTTATGGGGCCTAGTGTGAGACCCTCCCTTCCCTTATGCTCCCCCACATGATCGTTGGCTATGACCACAGGCCTTACCAAGAAGGCGCTTCTGGCTTTCGTGACTCGGGGAATCGCGATGCAAGCGTTCCCTTGTTCTCTGTCTTTTGAAATGCTGAAACATAAAAGGATCTAACATATCCTTAGTTCCTCCCTTGGGTCACTTTTCATATGACCGATCCTATGACCAGGTGCTATTCCTCTAAATATTTTTGGTGTTTCGCGATTCGGGGAATCGTGATGCAAGTGTCCCTTCTTTCCCTTTTTAATCCCCGGGACTTGGAAGCCCGGTATCATCTGAATCTACGGTCCAGATCATCGACTTGATCAACGACCCAGATTAAATCCTGACATTCTACCTTTTGGGATTTTGGCGGGGTCTTCACTCCTATTTCTCTAATGTTCGAAACCCCGGTGGCCTTAGATCTTCACCACGCATCCCCACAAATGGGTGGTCCAGATTCTTTCGAGACAACATTCATTCAATTCCAAAACAATTTTAAATAATTATATTCACAACATTCATTCAATTCCAAAACAATGGCCTCGTAAAAAAATTATTTTATATGTCCTAGATACTTGAACATGCTTCTTATATTATTGATTAAAAAGGCCAACATCCTATTGATTAAAAAGGCCAACATTGGAGATAGAACCACTTTCTCCTTTCTGGACTTCATGGATAATGTAATGCTTGATTTCAAATGTACTTTAGTCTGGAACACTGATTTTCTGTGAAGGATTCATGTAGCTCTGAACAATAGAGTATATCATTGTTGGAAAACTGGAACATATCCATGTGGCACTTCTTCTGTCATCATGAGATCTGATCTACTGAGTAATAATCTTGATACAATATCTCTGTGATAGGAAATCTTCACCACGCTTTTGCTATGCACTGGAGGTTCTCCACCAAGTTATTTTCTTCCATCTGCATACAAGGGTCTCTTTCTGGTATGCCTCAAAGTCTTGAGATTGCTCTTCATATGCTCTTTGCTCAATTGCTCTAGAGAACATTCTTTGCATTTATCTGATGTACAACTTCAACTCATGGATATTGACTCATGTAAAGATATGTTTGGTTTACCGAAATAAGTAATCATCATAGTCTTCTCCCTCCATCTGAGAGAACCTCTAGTTCTAGATCTCACAATGCTTTCATTCATAAGTCTTTCATACACTGTTCTTCATCAAGACTTTCAGTTCCTCTGCTTGATTGCTTTTATTGAGTTCATATTAGGCTGGTAATCTTGTGATTCTTAATACAATGACTGGTTGTTCTGGCTTCTCTTTCTTTCTTGGAATCTTCATGTTATTCCTGATGTGTTTATTTAGTTCTCAGGTCCATGGAGTTTCTTATAGATTCCATTCCCTAAAGATTCAATTTCTTTATTTCATCATAGGATCACAGATGTGGATGGACAACCAAAGATACTTTAAGGCTTATCTTCAAAGAATACTTCTTCTGAGGTTGAACTGGACACGTAATGTCTTTCATGGCTACTACCATGGATATATAATTCATCATATTTAATGGATCATAGGATTAGCTCCCTCCTAATCCTTGCTTCATGTATGAGTGCATATAATCGGCTCCCCCCGTCTAATAGAGTCCACGCTTATGTTTGCATCCTTATTGCCTTCTCCAATATACAATTGGCTCTCTTTGTCTAATAGAGTCCACGCTTTCGTTTTGTTGTCTTCTACAAAACTTCATAAGTATTTCTCTAATTTCTTCTTGATTGCTGACTTATTTCTGTCTTTGCTTCTTCTAAGTCTCTTCATGATTGATTCGACTTATCTTGTAATAGATTCCACATGATTTGTTTGACGCATTTCATCCTTTCATGTGTATTATCTAATGATATCAATCCTTATCTTGTTGTTCTTCCATAGGTATAGTTCTTCTTGGAACACATTATCTTCCAAGAGATAGATATACCAAATATGTACAGAGACGATGCAAACAAGATATGTACAGAGACAATGCAAACAAGATATGTACAAGAAATAAGAAGAGTATTGTTACCTTTAGAAGAAGAAGTCACTTTCATCCTACTTAGTCTTCTTTGTAGGTTCCTTTTCTTCGGCAATTGATGCTTCGTGTTTCTCCTTCCTTTTTCTTTTAGCTCGGGACAATGATTCTTGTAGTGACCATACTTTTGACAGTTGAAGCATTGTATTTCTGAAGTATCTTTCTCTTTATTTGTCTTCTTCTTTGAGCCAAACTTCCTTTTGTTCCTAAAGTTCTTGAAGCTTGTTTTGAAGGCTTGATGATCGTACTTATTTTGGGGTTTCTCTTTTGCACCGATCCTTGATTCTTCTTGATCACAACAAGTCCAAAGTTCTTCAAATGTCAGATACTCCTTTCTTGTGTTCATGCTTACGACAAATGCATGCCACGTCTTGGGAAGACCATTGAGTACTATGTTTACCAACTCCTTCTCTGATATGATCTCTTCTATATCTTGTAGTTGATCTCTTAACTGAGAGATTCTCACAAAGTACGATGTTATGTTGTCGTCATCATTCATCTTCATGTCACATAGCTCATTCTTCAGACTCATTACTTGTCCAATGTTTCTGACGGAGAAGAGATTTGTTAGGGCATCATACATTTTCTTCGATGAGTCAAGATGGGAGATGTAGGGTATCAAGTTGTCTTTTATAGATTCCACTATGATACTCATAGAATTGATGTCACCGTATTTGAACTTCTCCATAGATTCAACGTTCTGTGGTTCCTTCTCTTTTCCTTCTTCAAACACTGGTTCCACGATCTTTCATTTCACGATATTCAACACTTTATTATTGGCAAGCATGAGGTCAATCCTTGTCTTCCACGCTTTGAAGTTAGAATCTCCATCTAACTTGTTCTCTGACTTCATAGAGTAAGTCATGGCTTCTTTGACTTGGTCAACCCTAGATTTGACTAGAAACTCAAACTTGATGTCTTGTCTTGCTGAGAGTATCAGGAGATGCGCTAGGATAGGGTGCACTGATATGTCTAGAAATTAGGTCAATCCCTTCACTTAAGGTGCCTCAACGAGAGGTTTAGGTTTTTTGCAACTGCACCTGCTAGTAACCCTAGCGACAGTGCTATGGTGACTACTCCTGCTAGAAATCCTAGCGATAGTTCTTCAACGAGATCAATATCCTTATGGATATGTTTCCTTCCAATGGTTAGACTGAATGAAGGAGGTGTGGGCCCATAACATGTTAGAATATAATGGATGTGCTCATTTTACCATTGACAATATCTCCATTGTCACCCAACTATAGGCCGAAGCCAACCTTTGAGCACCTTAACCTTGACAGAGAATCACTCCGGAAGCAAACCCTTGGCTAGATAGACAAACAAAGGGTAGCGCACCTTTCCCCAAGGATAGCGCACAACCAAGAGCTGATCAAATAACCCAAACCCTAAACAAGAGATGGTTCAAGCGTAACTGCTAGTTGCAGCAGCTCCAACGACAACTCTCCTCCAAACTTGCGCAGAAATTGGGCAACTGCAGTGCACATAAGTGCTGCTCTGCAATTCTGAGACTGCCTGCCAGAATGAGAACTTGCCTCTTGTATTTATACTAATTCTGGCTAATTTCCTGGGTCGACTTCTCATTCCGGGTATCTGTCTATTCAGTATATATTATAATTTCTGGCTGACTTCTTCTCTTGGAGGCTAATAACCTAATATATAATTTTATTTTCTTGAGCCGACAAATGTTCTAGGGTTATTAGCCAACTCATTAGGGTTTCTTCTTGCTTCCCAAAGTATTCTATCCTCATCAGGTTTACACGTGGAGGTAAATACCTCCCGCAGCTACCATAATATCAACAAAACTTAAGTGGATTCAATAGTTGAATAAACACTTCTTTTTTAACAAATTTTAACACTAATACATCCAAAATTAAATCTAAACAAATAATCATCACATTTCATCAACCATAACATAAATGAAACTTGAAACATAAGAATAAACAAATTATACACAAGAAATATTAGTATAATCCTTACTCAAAAGGGATGATCTTCTATCAAGCACTATCTAAAACAAGTAAAGTGCAAGGTTTTATATTGTGTGTAGTGAAAATCTTACCCTTTGGCTCGGTTAAAGTTAGGTGACTATCTTAAATGAGTAAAGTGCAAGGTTTTATATTGTGTGTGGTGAAAACCTTACCCTTTGGCTTTGTTAAAGTTAGGTGATCCCATTACATGACTAACATATATCCAATACCAAATATATAATGGTATTTTGGCCACTACCTTGTTTCAAAAGTTGATTACAACAACACAAACTATACTATAAGATATAGTGATGAATTCATATATTATAAGAAATTTTACTATGGGCAGGGAAATTTGTTCGGTGTGATGTTACATAAAAATTCAATGAAACTGAAGCTTAATCTTAATTGTTTCAACATTATGAACATGTTGTGTTTCATTTTCCAATATCTTAGAATTTGAAAGCTATGATAACTTTTCGAGATTTATCCAGATTGATTGAAGTTGCTTTGTAACTAAACTCTACTAAATGTGTGTTCTTTTTTGATGAATATTTTTCCTTTCTTTAAGTTAATCATTTGAACACTACGCACAATTGACTAAACCATGTCAATTTGCCTCAATTTATTTTCCATATGTTTGGTGAGCTTATTTGGAATGATTTGGGTTTTCTTCCCCTACTCTCTCGAAGCCATGAGGATTTATCAGTCAATGTTGTGTTCTCAAAACTTTAAAAGTTCCAACACTAAGTTTGCAATTGTTAACCTATACCAAATTACTTTCTCCAAAATATCTTTATAGTTGGAATAATTGTCACCTCCATCCAATCAAATTTAACTTTGTCTTGTTAGCATAAATTAACCTCTTTTACTTTCATTACTTTTACAATTCCCTTAATTCTTCCAAATTGGAATCATACTTTAGTTCAACCCCTTTAGTTGTAGGTATGTGAGAAAATTATAAATTTGGTCTTTTAATGTTCATTCATTGATTCTATCATCTCTTACAATGGACTTGTAATTTGTTCAACAAACCCAAATTATATAACAAACATTTTAGAGAGGTCACACCTCATACTGCCTTTGCTCAAATAACCTTAATGCATATCTGTCAATAAGTTGGATGAACCTCTTAGAAAAATATTAACTCAATATGTTTTTAGTATAAGTTTGATGCTTGAGCTTTTTATCATGTACTTTCTTCTTCCAAGTCAAATAACCTCTTGTTACTATGTTGGATATTCAATCATAGACCTTTAACCTTTTTCTCTACTTCACTATGTAGATTGTTTTAGTTAAAGGATTTGTTGTAATTGGGACTTTGTTAGGAGGCTCCTGATTGACACCTCAAGAGTGTCCCCTTTTCTCTCAATTTCTAAAAGCTTCACATATATGGTTAGTGCTATTCCAAAAGTAGCCTCCATCTAAGATATTAGTGTTGTTGGGATATCCCCAAGCTTTAGTTGTCGCTTCAAATCCAAAGACCCAAAAGTATGACCTTCTACTCTCTAAGAATTCAAGTTTACAGAATTGGAACTACAACCAATAGTTTCTAATCATAAATTTTGTAGTTGTCGAAATCAATTTCATCAATGAACTTTCTTACACTCTCTGGTTTCAACTTATGCATGGTTCAGTTACCCTATTCACCTGGCTATTTCATATACATAGTTATATCTTCCTTTTTGATGGCCTTGGATGCATCTATAGGTACATGTTTTCATTTGATCACTAAAAAACGTTCATTCAAACCAACAAGTGATTCAAAATTGTGGCTTGACGAAGGGATTGCTTCCACATAGTGAAATCCCATTTCTTTCAATAACACCTATTTCATTAAAAATGGAGACATTCCACATATCTATACTTTATTTCCTTCATAAGATTGAGTTTTTCATACTTTATGAGTACATGATTGCTTACATTGAATGTTTAATTTGATTGTTTAAAAAATTAATTTGTTGTCTTAATTACATAATTCTTCTAATTACAACTTAAGTGATGAATATTATTTCAGAAACTCCATCAATTTATTAATTTCAAAGCACAATATTGCATTTAAGTGCTCAACAAGTGAACAAATCTAGTTCAATATATAGAATTGTCTATCATTTTTATTTTCTAGAAATATATGGTTATGTAGAAGAATTGGAAAATTGATTAATTTAATTACTTGTTTCAATTATTGGAATTTAGTTTTCTTTCAATTATTGGAATCAAGTTTTGTTTCAATCTTTGTTCCCTACCTTCCTTGGGGTCTTGTTATTACATTGAAAGAAATCTATGATTTTTTTTATTGCACCAAAATTTATTGATTAATAAATTACATTGTTGTCTAAAATAACAAATAATATAAAGATATAATTTTGACATAAAACTTATTCAATACTACATTAACATCATCAATGGAGTTTTAAAAGTGCATTTTTTTTGTCAATTTGTTTTCATAACATCATCAATGGAGTTTTAAAAGTGCATTTTTTGTCAATTTTTTTCATATTTTTAATGATTCGTAAATAATATGAAGAGATTACTTGAAATCAAACATGCAATATAATTATCAAATAAGTTTTTATGAGGTAATTTTGTATTTATTTGTCATTTTGAAATTTTTTCATTAATATTTAGTTTTAACATATATGAAGTACAACTTTGACACTATATTTATTTATCTTGAGTGTCAAGCAAGTTTATGTATTTGTTATCCATACTTAAACCACATTCAATTATCTTATCAATGTAAATTTTTCTAACCACATTCAATTATCTTATCAATGCAAAATTTTCCAACCACATTCAATTATCTTATCAATACAATTTTTTCCATAATTTCAAAATACTTATTTTACCACTTTATAAATGATAATTATTAAACTTTATTATTATAAAATTTTTCATGAAAAAATGCCTTTTTCTCATTTTAATCCCTTGTTTCCAAACTCCTTCTAACATCCATAGTGACCTTCATATCTACTTGTTTTAAATAATTATATTCACAACATTCATTCAATTCCAAAACAATTTTAAATAATTGTATTCACAACATTCATTCAATTCCACAACAATGCCCTCGTCAAAAAATTATTTTATATGTCATAGATACTTGAACATGCTTCTTATATTATTGATTAAAAAGGCCAACATCCTATTGTTTTAAAGGGTTCGTAGCCCCTAGTCTAGACCATTCAATGTCATCATTTATATAGGCTAATTTAACCTCAATTTCTTGCATTAATTCCCAATTAATTTGTTTTTTTGCCATTTAACTAATAAAAATATATACTTGTTTTTCGTTTTTTAAAATTTCCACATATTAGTTTTACATAAATCGAAAAAATGTTTTACCCAGTAGTCATAATACTATGATATAGCCATATCAGTCCGTGCATTACATTTAGCATGTACATGCTTGCTCCCATGTAATAATGTGTCCAAATCTCTTTATATGTGGGGTAATATATGGATATATATTTTTATTGGGCTTATTAATAAGAAAATTTTCACTATCATATTTGATTAGTAAAAATATATAGAATTTACAGTGATAATGAGGAGTCATGGCTAAAGTTTATTTTTTTTTATTTTTTTGTGCTGGTGGAATTGATAGTTCACGGTTTTCGTACTTGCATGACACATGTTATGGGATCGATTTCCGTTTGATACGTCTATAACTTTCAAGTGCATCTACATAGCCTGCAAGCAGGGGACCTAGGTAAATTGGGGTGAGAATTGAACTTGAGACCTCCTTTTTACACATTTCTTTCCATTGACACGACACTTTCCAATCAGTCTACACCCTGTTGGATCATGTTTTCATTGATGCCAAAGGTTTAATTAATTGATGTCAAGTGATTGATTGATGCCAAAGGATTGATTGATTGATTGATGTCTTGTCATAGCACACTAATGTAATATGTATTGTCCTTGATGAGAATGGATTGATGTCAAGTGGAATCATAGTCATATGATGATACATAAATGAAGATGGATCAATGAGTTGTCATTGATACATGATGCAAAGATGAATATGGATCGATGTGGTTTCATTGGTATATAATGCATTGTTGGATTGATGTAAATATGAATCTTTATTGTCTTATCATGCTCGATAAGGTGTACAATTGGACAAACTCCAAAGTCGTCCCCTTATGGTGAAAGCCCTCATAGGAAGACACTTTACTATTGAGTTATCCTAGAAGTATGGTTGGAGAATCCATGCTTATATGTGGAATAATGAGATGAATATCAATGAATTTGTTGGAGAAACAATCCTAGATGGATAGTGTTTGTCATGCCATTTCTAGTGTTATGTGGAATGTCACATAACTCCTCATGGTTTGAGAGTTATGACCCTACGAAGATGAAGGATCCTCATATGTAGGCTTGAAGCCCCAAAAGTTCAAAGAAGTCAAAGAGCTTGCAAAGAATAAATTATTATTTAAATGGTAAAGAAAAATGACAAAGTCAAGGAGGAATATTTAAATGGAGAACTTTCTAATTATGGAAAGTGGTTAACCTTAAAATAGGTTAAGTGACCTAGAAGTGGGTTAAGTGACCTAGAAGATGCTTCTAAGGAAGCTACTTGGAGAGTATAAATAAGATGCAAGGGTCTCTTATGTAAGGACATCCTTTTTATCTTTTGTGCATCTCTTGAGCATGTATTGAAGATATATTCTGAGAGAGAGAAGGACTGGAGGATCTCATGGACACATCAAAGTTTTGACAAGTCTAAGATCATGACGACAAAAGTCTCGGAAGTTCAGAAACACTAGTTTCTAAGGTATACGCGGGTTGTAGTGAGACAGGGCACGCACATACGTGGGTTGCATGAGGAGAAAGTGCATACAGTGGATGAAGTCATGTGACTTGTGTTTGAGCTGATGACAAGCTCTTGAAGATTGAAGCAAGTTCCAGATCTGCATTCTATGGGCTCAGATCTGCCATTGAAACTCTGGTATGGTTACATTTTTGTCTTGATGGATACTCTTGCTTGTTGTGTTGTGAATGCTTAAGGCATTCTTGTTTGTGATGTGGTTTGAGTTGGTTGATGGAGCGAGAAACACTCTTATTATTCAATGTTGATATGATTTCTATAGTATGTTGATTGCTTATACATGATGAGTAGCATTCATATTGTATGGTTGAGGAGCATGAGTAAGTTGTTGGATGGCTTGGATGTGTTGTGAATGGTTATGGGTCAGATTGGACAGTGAGAGATAGAAGAGAATGTGATTGAAGATTGCATAGGATCTGAGTGTGTGATGAAAAGAAAACCCTGATTGCTCATAAGTGATACGTAGGCTTTAGTACAGACTGACCGCATACATACGTGAGTTGTACTACTGGTAGGGCGCGTACATACACATGATGCACTACCGACAAGTTGTGTACCTGTTGACATATTGATATCTGTTGGGGATTGTTGCCTCATATTAGTTGGTGTTGAGGGTGTAAGATGAGTCTTGCATTATAGAGTTGGTGCTCTTGTAGAGTTGTACTCTATTCAGTTATTGTTGATAACCCAAGGATTGTAGTTCGTAATAAAAAGAAAATTGTACATACATCTTGTGTTCTTTGTGTTCCTTGTGGTGATGATTTGTTGATGATATATTGCTGATATATGTTCACATTTAACTAGTTATAAATTACAACAATAAGTAATGAGTAAATGGTGATTGCTAACTAATGAGTTTTGTGTAAGGGGGAAGTTTTGGGAAAAGATCCATACACTGTTCACCCCCCCTCTTAGTATAGTCGTTGTGTCCAACAATTGGTATTAGAGCAAGCCTTCACTATAAGGCTTAACAAGCTTGGAGGAGATTTATGGACACACAAATGGATGATGAAGTTCCAATCCTCGACGAGGATAACTATTCTACTTGGAGAATAGAAATGAGAGTGCATTTGAAGGAAATGGGAGCGGGTATTTGGAAGGAAACCATTGGTGGATCAATTTCATTGAAGAACAATTCAAAGTTTGCAGCTAAAAGGGAAGGAAAGAAGAATGATGCATTATCTCTCAAGACCATTCTTAGTGGACTCTCAAGCCCTATCAAAGAGAGCATGGGATAATTCACTTCCGCCAAGGATCTATGGCTAAATCTAAAGGAGACATACCAAAACAATAAGGAAGATATTGAAGACAACTCCATCAAGACAAATGAAGGCAAAGAATCATGTGATGATGTTGGCAAAGAGGAAGATCTTGAAAACATTTCAAATGAAGGTAAATAATATCCACAAACCCTTGATTGCAATAATTGAAAATGTGATGATGCTGAATTTTTCTCTACAAGTGAAGAATAAAATCTAGAAATAGTTTGTGTAGAGTTTGATGCTAGTTATCCTATGGAAAGAATAGAAGAAGAACTATCAAAACTTCAAAATAAAGTTGAAGAGGGTCTATATGAATATAGAAATGACCACTATTATATAGACTATATCTATCTTTCGGATAACACTAAATTTTTTCTTAAGAAGAGTCAAAGTCACATCTTGAAGTTAAAGGAAATGCTCAAAGAACAAGAAGAGAGTAATAAGATTCAATTAGATGAAAAGGAAGAAGAGATCACAATACTAAAGAAGGAAAAAGAAGACAAGAAGGTAGATGATGAGATTAACAAAAGTTTTGAAATTATTGTTCATCTCGAGACCCAAATTGAAGAAGCCAAAAGGGTAGAGGAACTATTGAAGAATCAAGTAAATGAAAAGGAAGAGTCATGTCATAAGCTAGAAGTTGAAGTTGTTGATCTTAAAAAGAAAGTAGAAAAGTCAAATAAATTCTTGAATAGCTCACAAATCTTGAATGAGATCTTGGAAAGTTAAAGATCACCAAATGATAAATTAGGTCTTGGATACAAGGAAGAAGATACACATGCTGAAGCAAGCACCTCAAAGAAGCATGAGGTAAGTCCCTCACTCTCAAAGGATGAATATAATGTTGCAAGTCAACCATCTACACAATGGAAGGAAAATTTCAAAAGAACAAAGCAAGGAAGACATCAAGAAGCCATCCTTACACCTCAAATAAGATGGACACCAAAGAAAAGGTATGAAAGTATTTTTCATGGTCAATGTTATTCATGTAATGAATATGTTCACAAAGCTTTGGAATGTATATCTTATGCAAGGAGAGATAATGGAAGATTTCATTACACCATAAGGTGTTGGAGATGTGATCAAGTAGGACACATTGCTGTTCATTGTCACAACATGATATGCTACAGTTGTAGTGGATTTGACCACAAATCCCAGGATTGATGGAACACAAGAAGAAAGTCCATGATGAGGACTTCATATAGCATGACTAGAAGAGGGAATGAAGTAAGGAAGGGAGACATATTTGAAAATATGGAATCTCATAGCTCAAGTTTTGAGAAGCAGGGAAACCTTCAGAAGTGGGTGAAGAAGACTGAACAACTAGAGGAGAATGGAAGCCTTGAGGTAAGCTCAAGTGAGTCATCTATTGAAGCATACACGAGTGACAATGGTAACAGTCATGTACATGCGCAGGCTGACCTTGAATAGGTCGCGTACATACGCGATTTGTCTGTGCAACAAGCCACGTATATGTGGTAAAGCCTTGGGAAAAAGGCTATGCACATGGGTTTCATCTTGATGTGATGGTATACCTATGCGTTGCAGAGTCTGACCTAGTTTGTTGTAGGTTCTGACATTATTTGCTACAGGTTTTCATGATTACATATTGGATTATGTAAAGTGATGATATAAAATTAAAGGCTATCTTATATGCATGGCACTAACCCATGAGCATGGATTGAGGCATTTTTTGTTGAAGAACAATGTTGGTTAGTACAATGAAGTTATGGTACCTTGGTTGTGTGATATATCTTGTTGATGCTAGCTAGAGATGTCATTGATCTATTGAAGCACACTACTAGTACATGTATTGTTGGATGCTTAGTATTTGTTGTAGTTAATGGAGGAGTAAGGTTGATCTATTGGGGTACATGGCTGGTACATATTTGAGTTTCATTGATATAACATGTTTTGATGCATGCATTTGGCATATGGTTGGACTACATATTGGGATATGTAGTTGGTGAGTTGATGAGGTGATCATGTTGTATGTCATTGATGAGTCATAGCTTGATCTATAGTTTATGCATGTTTGGTACACTCATAGATGGTAAATGTTTGGATGATAGTACTTGGCTAAAAGTACACCATTAGTAGATGCACATGGTTGGCATATTGGTAGATGCACATGGTTGGCATGTTGATGGAGGCATATGATTGGTATACTATTGGCACATGTTTTGGTACATGATGTATTTGTTCATTCATTGACATATCGTTTTCTTCATGATTTATGGTATGGCACAAGATTTGATGCATGGACATGTCCAAGGATCGTATTGTTCTATGTTTTGGTTGTGCAGTAGAATTTGCAGCAGAAGCTATTGTAGTGGTAGCATATTGTTCATTTTGCAGAGAAGATAGGGGGAGACATACCCATAGGGGGATTCATTCTTCTTCCCATGATTCTAGGAGGAGATATTTATCAGATGCATACTAGGAAAGAGCCCTATATTTGGAGAAAGATCACAGAGGCATAGTTCCAGGGGGAGAAATGGTCATAGGGGGAGTATGAGCGATGTATCTTCAACATTACATTAGAGTCATATCCCTTGTTCAAAAAGGGGAGAGATTATTCAGAGGAAGATCAAAGGAATTTAGGCAGGGGGAGCATCCCCAAGGAGAGTTAAAGTAGGGGGAGCAACCCCAAGAGGAGAATGACCCTTTTCCATTGATGTCAAAGCGGGAGAGATAGTCACATTGATGTGATTGATGATTATTGATGGGGAGAGATAGTCACATTGATGTCATTGATGACTATTAATGTAGAGCATTCCTTGTCTACATGTTGACATCAATGATTGGTGTTGACATCAATGTTGGTATTTCCATCAACACAAAAGGGGGAGATTGTTGGATCATGTTGTCATTTATGCCAAAGGTTTAATTAATTGATGTTAAAGGATTGATGTCAAGTGATTGATTGATGCCAAAGGATTGATTGATTGATTGATGTCTTGTCATAGCACACTAATGTAATAGGTATTTTCCTTGATGAGAATGGATTGATGTCAAGTGGAATCATAGTCATATGATGATACATATATGAAGATGGATCACTGAGTTGTCATTGATACATGATGCAAAGATGAAGATGGATTGATGTGGTTTCATTGGTATATAATGCATTGTTGGATTGATGTAAAGATGAATATTTATTGTCTTATCATGGTTGATAAGGTGTACAAATGGATTAACTCCAAAATAGTCCCCTTATGGTGAAAGCTCTCATGGGAAGACACTTTACGATTGAGTTATCCTAGAAGTATGGTTGGAGAACCCCTGCTTATATGTGGAATAATGAGATGAATACCAGTGAAGTTGTTGGCGAAACTATCCTAGATGGATAGTGTTTGTCATGCCATTTACGGTGGTATGTGGAATGTCACATAACTCCTCATGGTTTGAGAGTTATGACCGTATGAAGATGAAGGATCCTCATATGTAGGCTTGAAGCCCCAAAAGGTCAAAGAAGTCGAAGAGCTTGCAAAGAATAAATTATTATTTAAATGGTAAAGAAAAGTGACAAAGTCAAGAAGGAATATTTAAATGGAGAAATTTCTAATTATGGAAAGTGGTTAACCTTAAAATAGGTTAAGTGACCTAGAAATAGGTTAAGTGACCTAGAAGTGGGTTAAGTAACCTAGAAGTGGGTTAAGCGACCTAGAATATGCTTGTAAGGAAGCTACTTGGAGAGTACAAATAAGAGGCAATGGTCTCTTGTGTAAGGACATCCTTTTTATCTCTTGTGCATATCTTGAGCATGTATTGAAGATATATTCTAAGAGAGAGAAGGACTGGAGGATCTCATGGATGCATCAAAGTTTCGACAAGTCTGAGATCATGACAAAAAAGTCTTGGAAGTTTAGAAACCCTAGTTTCTGAGGTATACGCGGGCTATAGTGAGACATGGCGCATACATACGTGGGATGTATGAGGACATAGCATGTACAGTGGATGAAGTCATGAAGACTTGTGGTTGAGATGATGACAGGCTCTTGAAGACTGAAGCAGGCTCCAAATATGCATTGTATGGGCTCAGATCTGCCATATAAACTCTAGTATGGTTACATTGTTGTCTTGATGGATACTCTTGCTTGTTTTGTGGTGAATGCTTAAGGAATTCTTGGTATGTCTATTGTGATGTGGTTTGTGTTGGTTGATGAAGTGAGAAACACTTTTATTATTCAGTGCTGATATGATTTCTATAATATGTTGATTGCTTATACATGATGAGTAGCATTCATATTGTATGGTTGAAGATCATGAGTAAGTTGTTGGAGAGCTTGGATGTGTTGTGACTGGATATGGGTCAGATTGGACAGTGAGAGACATAAGATAATGTGATTGAAGATTGTAGAGGATCTGAGTGTGTGATGAAAAGAAAACCCTAATTGCTTAGAAGTGATATAGAGGATGTAGTATAGACTGGCTGCGTACATATGCGAGATGTATCACTGTTAGGGCACATACATACACACACTGCACTACCGACAGGCCATGTACCTATTGACAAATTGATATCTATTGAGGATTTTTGCCTCATCTCATTTGGTGTTGAGGGTGTAAGCTAAGTCTTGCATTATAGAGTTGGTGCTCTTGTAGAGTTGTACTCTATTAAGTTGTTGTTGATAACGCAAGGATTGTAGTCCATAATAAAAAAACAAATTGTACATACATCTTGTTTTCTTTGTGTTCCTTGTGGTGATGATTTCTTGATGATATATTGCTGATATATGTTCACATTTAACTGGTTATAAATGACAACAATAAGTAATGATTAAATGGTGATTGCTAACTAATGAGTTTTGTGTAAGGGGGAAGTTTTGGGAAAAAGATCCCTACACTGTTCACACCCCCCTCTCAGTGTAGTTGGTGTGTCCAACCCCTACATGCAAGACAATTTATTTATGAACAAACTTAATTAATTCTTAATTATTTTTGCATTTCATATTGTGATGTCAATTCCATTTCATATTATAATGTATCCATATGGATGGACTGGATAATTGTGGTTTCAAAATAATATATTTGAAACTACTATTCTTCCCCTTCTTACAATCTTTCTATGATACATATACATATAATTTATATTAATTTATATTGTGGTTGTATTCCTCCCCATCTTCACTTTGAATTATTATATATCTACCTTCTTTGCAATAGAGAATATAGGTGAAGAGGTTTAGAATTGCTTCATTTATCTCATCATTTTGTCACTATTTTTCCAACCTCATTTTTCCATTCTATATCATTTTGCCACTTTTTAATATATATGATTGACTAGTTTGGATTCATGTATCATTTCTTCTCATTTTCACACATTGATTGAATGTTTTTGGTTGCATTTGAATGAATTACATGAGTTTGATTATTAAGGGATGTTAATGACTTTGTTGCATATTAATTCTAGTCCTGATCTATTCTTATTAGAGAGATCTTAGCATTTCAAAAGTTCTTTAAGTCAAAATAGGAAATTCCTAGTGTGTTTCTAAATTCTCCCGATATGTTAATTTTGTAAGAAAGTTTAGTCAACTAGTTGACTAGGTTAGTGAGCCTATAACAACTCTGTGTTTAATTCCTAGTTTAGTGATGTATAACGTAAATACGATATATGGTCATGGGCCAAGCAATTCAATATGTAAAAATTGCATATCTAATTAATAAAGTAAATTGTAATGTCGATTGTAGATGGACATGGACAAATTCATGGGGGTTAAATTTCCACAAGAGAGGAGGGGTCTAGGGGGGTTTTATTCATGTGTCTTAAATCCCAAGACATTTCCTAAAATTATTGGTTTTGTATGAACCCTCTATTTTACTTTTGAATTTATCAAAGCCCCAATAATTGAATACATGAAAGAGGGTTGGGTGAAAAGTCATTTCACATAATAATTGAGAGCATGTGGCTGAGTACAATCAACATTGGGGAATACAGGAGTCGACATGCTTGGGTAAAAAGAGAAAATTGTATGGGTATTGTAGGAAGTTTTTACATGCATATTTTGGGACAACAAGAGGGTGTTGAGTGATGGAATTGGAATATATCCATAGTGGGTTTTGTGGGAAGCTGTAAAATGCATGAAGAAGTAGGTTGTTAGGCCCATAGAGTGAGTTTTTTTGTGCATATCAAATGATTTACTGATGAGAGTTTCTTGTTGCAGCCGTGATTCCTTGGATTCCCCAACAAGAGATATTCCTAGCCAACCTGTGTTGGAGCCATGGAGGGAAGGGGGTTAGCCTGAGGGACTATGTAGCAGAGAATGGGATCTCATTCCTTGGGTTGTGTAGGTTGTGGGGAAGAGAGCTCGTGGATTGAGATGGTTGTAGGAAACTAGCTTGTTGTGACTAGATAGTAGACACCCTTAGGAGACAACCTTTCTTGTGGATTCCTAGCCCCAACTCAAGGGTGACTTACTGTTGATATTTGGAGCAACAAGTCTATGGTTGGGTGGAACGCCAGTCCTCTAAAACTGGTCACACATTATTTAAAAGATAAGTGTTTTATCTCTATTTAATATCCTTATGTATGGGTTTAAATTGTTGTGCATAAACTCTATGTTTTCGAGTAATTACATGTTGCTATGTGTATGTTTAATTAGTTTCATTCATGTTTATTGGAATTGTTGTTATATGCATGAGAATTTTAGTTGTTGCATGCTTTCTAATTAATGGTATCAAAAAATTAAAATTTAATTTTATGGGTTAGTAGTGGGGGTACTACAATTTGGTACCAGATCCCATAGGTTCAACACTGAGCCTGCATGGGCTAAAGTCAACAAGTTGAAGTAGATAATTGTAGGGGCGATATTCAAATATGCCTACAAATTATTGTTAAAAATCCCCCCCAAGTGAAATTGGGAAAATTTTCCCTGGACAATTGGAGAAACTGAGCTTAGGGATTAAAAATCCCCAATTTTGAAGTTTGATCGAGTAAATTTAGGCTAAAAATTGGATGAATTTACAAATGGTAGAGAATCCATGGTGAAATTGGGTAAAAATACCCAATTTCTGAGCGAATTCATGGGGAATTTGTACTCATAATTATTGTTGGGAAGATTAATGGCAGTAAGTGGACGAAATAAGAACAAAATTTCAATCTAGGAAGGTTAAATTGATAATTTACAGTGTCAATTTAACTAAGATGACAGAGTTGTAGAGAATCCATGGATGAATTTGGGGAAATTGAGAAAAATCCCCAAATTTCATGGTGAACTCTGAATCGAATGGTGCCAAAATCATCGAAAGTTCAGGTATGACGAAATTTGGTGGAGCGTAGGGTCAAATGTGTCTTATGGAAGCTCAAACTAGAAGCTTCAGGGTGACCTATGTGTTAATTTTGGATATTAGGCATTATTGGCAAAAAACAAAATTTCAAAAGTTTTGAAAATTTTTGGGAAAAATTCCATAGATAGTGACGTGGAAGCCACATGGCAGGTGACATGGCAGTAGTGACGTTGATTTCCACGGTGGAAAGTCCATGGTGGCATGGCATGGTGGTGAGGTCGAGGTTTGTAGTGCATGGTGGCATGACATGGTGGTGAGGTCGAGGTTTGCAATGCACGGTGGTGGGCCCGATAGGTGATGTAGATGCCACGATGGCCCGAGGGGTGTGAGCTCTGAAACCATAAGTGATATTGGATGGTTTTAAACTAGTTTTAAAAAGTTTTAAAACCTCCAAAATGAATGTGGGAGCGACACATGGGCATAGGGTGGTTTGGTGGTATTGTAGGTTGGTGTGTCGTTAACCTCCCTACAACTAAACCTCTGATATCAATGTGAGTCATTGATCTCCTTTGACCTCTGCTTTCCGATCAGAGGAATGGGAGAGATGCGTGTGGGGGGGGGGGTGCAGGATGGGACCCACCCAACCCCGTCGCCAATTAAGGGGCACCAAGTGGAGGGATGGAAGAGGAAATGGGACCCATGTCTCTTCCCTAGTCAGTTAGGTCCCTATGAGGGTAAACAAGTATGGGTGGGGCCTGTAAATAAAATAAAATAAAACAAATAAATAAGAGAAAGGAGAAGAGAAAAGAGAGAAGAGGAGAGAAAAAAGGAGAAAGAGAGAATGAAGAGAAGATAAAAATAAGAGTAGAGGGAACGCGAAAATAAAGAGTTTACAAAAAAAAGAGTCGAGAGACAAATTTGTTTTTGGCCATAACATAAGAAATTCAACTTGGAATTGAATGAAATTTAAGGATTGTGTTCATAGTGAGGAGGGATACAAGAATTCCAATGAGGGCCACTGGATAATTCTACTTCAGTTTTATGGAAAACACAAAATAATGACTTTTGAAGATTTGGGTCAAGCTCAGTAACCAAGGATAAAAAAAATTTAAAAGTTTTATAGAGAGTCCAAAAAACAGGCATGAAGATACCTAGTTGGGATTATGCCAAAATTCTAAAGGGTTTGAAGTGGAGATGCCAAAATAGGGAAAAATCCATTATTCCTATGCACTTTTGGGGATTCTTGAAATCTTCAAGGGAGGAAAAGGGACCTCAGACTCCATTCCAAAAAAATTCCTTTAGTTAATATTTTACCTCCTCCTAAAACCAAATAACTTTGCCTTGAGGGAGTTTTTGCTAGTTTTCTTTTGTTTGGGACTTAACTAGTTTTGGCTCAAAATTCCAAGTTTGGAGAAAGTGTAAGGCCATGAATTCTATGTTTATATAGAATTTGTTGGGAGCATCCATTTCCAAATATTAATTTTTTTTTTCGTTCACAATCATAAATTCTATTTGTTCCCGATATAAATTTTTTTATGGTTCTTGATGATACTGAGAGGGGGGTGAATCAATATCAAGTACAATTTTAATTTTTTTTCAACTTATCCTTCAACCAGATTATATATTCAATTATATCCAATGAGAAATGAACAATAGTAGAAGAGTTACACCAATACACCACAATACACCATGCACAATATATGAGAAGTAATCAATAGTTATTGTTCAAGGGAAGTAATGACTTCCAAAGGTAGCTACAACTTCCAAATATAAAGGGAGTGATAAAGATACAAAAGGAAGATACAATCCTCCAATATCAAGAGAGGGTTGACCTCTTCATCCTTGCCCCTTCCTTCCACCCAAGAATATATGAGAGATAATAAAACTTTACATTAAATTATCACCATCAACCAACCATCACATAGAACCTAAAAATGCCTATTGAGACTTCTTAAACTTCTGCAATTCTTTACTTCTTGGAATACTCTAATCCTGTAGATAATATTACTCAATGTATTCTCCGAAACTCCTCCAAGTTTCACTCCTTGAATCCTCCTATAAAAGGAGTTATAGAGAAAATGGTAGACCTTATTCAACTCTGGTTTATTCAGGAGAGATAACTTGTAGAGCATGCCCCATGCTCAATATTTAACATAAGATTTTGAAATTTGTACACATGAAACTACAACCCATACTCCTTCCAATTAAATTAGTCTCACTTCATTTTTATTCTCTATGAATATGATATGATTGTTTTACCCAGAACACATGTTTATGACTAGCCTCATGACTAGTCAAAAACCTTATCTTCCACAGAGTTTATCTCCAAAATTATATTGAATAAAGAGCTGAAAATTTCACCACAGGTACCTAGATATGTCTTCTCAATAGCATAAAAATTTCACCATATGAATCGTTCTATAAACAAATTTATAGTGAAAATGGTAAGATGACCTGTAAATAACATACCTTAGAACACATCACCAAAAGACTTCATTCTCCCTTGAAATTCGGCCTTCTTTACTTTAGATTTCCTCTAAAATTCAATTTATATTTCCTTTTTCATTTAAAAACATTGCGTGTGTTGAAAAATGAATGTATAATGAGATGTATTTATACCCTTTATGTCACTTCCTTTTAACATTAGGGCCGACATGTAGTTTCTGCTTCAATTTACATTGTCATCTTCAAAAATTCATTTCTCCTCAATTGTGAGGATCCACGTGATGTGCCACATACTAATGGAAGCATCATGACTTATACATTGTCCATCCATGGGTGTTGTACTTGCATGTGTAATTTACTTCATGTCTATCTACTTCAATCAACTATTGGGTCCAAAATCCAATGGCTAGGGTTGACATCAATGACTACAACAAATTACTAGGGTTGACATCAATGCCAACAAAAAATATTCCAACAATATCCCCCTTTGTCATTGATGGAAACACACATGCTCCCCCTGCCATCATGATACCAATTTCTCTCCCCCTTTGACATCAATGTCAAACGGTGGGGTTCTCCCCCTGAGTTCAATGGCATAAGGTGACCTTTTTCTTTGGCATTGCTCCCCATGAAAATGTGACACTCAATAATACTTCATCCTTATTTTTGGTATTTGGGACTTTTTCTTCCTTGGAATCCTTTTGTGAAGTTTATTTCTTCTCTCTCTTCTTCATGTCTAGGATGTATATGTTTTTCGGTCTTCTTGTTGTAGTTGCAACCAATCTTCTCGAGTTCTTTTCTCTAATTTTACATTTTCGAGAGTCAAACGTAAGAGTGTATCCTTGATCACTTATTTTGCTGACATCGAGGATTCTAGGAGTGAAAATTGGAGGAGTTTCAAAGAATACATTAAGTAATATTATCTACAGCATTAGAGTATTCCCAGAAGTGAAGAATTGTAGAAGTTGAAGAAGTCTCACGAAGCATTATCAGGTTCTATGTGATGGTTGGTTGATGGTGATAATTTAATGTAAAGTTTTATTATCTCTCATATATTCTTGGGTGGAAGGAAGGGGCAAGGATGGAGAGGTCAACCCTCTATTGATATTGGAGGATTGTATCTTCATTTTGGAGGTTTATCCCTCCCTTTATATTTGGAAGCTGTATCTACCTTTGGAAGTCATTACTTCCCTTGAACAATAACTATTGATTACTTCTCATATATTGTGCATGGTGTATGGGTGTAAATCTTCTACTATTGTTCATTTCTCATTGGATATAATTGAATATATAATCTGGTTGAAGTATAAGTTGAATTTTTTTTAAATTGTACTTGATACTGATTCAACCCCCTCTCAATATCATCAATTGGTATCAGAGCGAGGTTGTACAAAATGCCCCACACTCAATATTTAACATAAGATTATGAAATTCATACACAAGAAACTACAACCCATACACTTTCCAATGCAGTTGGTTTCACTTCATTTGGATTCTCTATTAATACATTATGAATGTTTTACCTGGAACACCTGTTTATGACTAGCTTAAGGACTAGTCAAAAATCCTATATTCCCCATAGTGTATCTCCAAAATTATGGAGAATAAAGAGATGAAATTTTTACCACAGGTACCTAGATATGTCTTCTCAATAACATACAAATTTCATCATCTGAATAGTTCTATAAAAAAAGTTATAGCAAAAATGGTAAGATGACCTGTAAATAACATACCTTAGAACACATCACCAAAAGACTTCATCCTCCCTTGAAATTTGACCTTATTTATTTCAGATTGCCTCTGAAATTCGACTTGTATATCCTTTTTCATTAACAAACTTGTGTGTGTTTAAAAATGAATGTCTAATGAGATGTATTTATACCCTTTATGTCACTTCCTTTTAACATTAGGGCCGACATGTAGTTTCTGGTTCAATTCACATTGTTATATTAAAAAATTCATTTATCCTCAATCGTGAGGATCCACATGACATGCAACATACCATCAGAAGCGACATGACTTATACTATCCATCCATGGGTGTTGTACCTCCATGTGTAATTTCCTTCATGTTCATCTACTTCGATCAACTGTTGGGTCCAAAATCCAATGGAAAGGGTTGACATCAATGACTACAACCAATGACTAGGGTTGACATCAATGACAAAAAACAATCTTCCAACAATTCTCGCCATATTTTCTTCTACAAGGGGAAAAAGTTGGCCTTTGAGATTTAATGTACCTGTCAAACAAGTACAAAAAGGGTGAAACTGGCGATTTTGGAAATCCATAGCTTTCATCTCGAAAAGTGGATGGAGAATTAGGTATAGCCATCATAAATATAATTCATAAGAGAAAATAATTGAAAACTCAAAATTTTGATTATGTATCAGTGTCCTTAAACAAATCAAGGGAAATAAAGACATGTAACTTAATTAGTGATAATTTTACATTATGTATAAATCTAACAATAATTGTTGCATGCACATTTTTTTTCGTAATTAGAGGTATAGGAATAATATAATTGGTTACTATATGAGGACTACAAACATGGAGGATTCCTAGAGATATTACATCTATGAAGATGAGATCAGAGGTTTACATGTCATCTTGGGAAATGCAGACATTGAGTTCAACGGACGAAGAAACAGGGTGGATCCTATGGAGTTGGATGAAACTATGATAATCTTACAAAAAGAAGTGCAGAGATATAGAGAAAACAATGAAAAAATGATGAGATCTTAGGAGGAGATGCTACAAAGTCTAAATATGATGCAGACACAAGCGAGTAAGGATTCTAGCACAAAACAAGCAACTAGTTCTAGGAAAGTGGAAACATCCATATCTCATGATAGGAGGAATGACCACAAGGGATATATGCAATCAAAGAGTGTTAGAAAAAATCATTATTCATCAGGACAATCAAATAGAAGAGCACATTGATGTTCAGGGCTAGAGAGTAGCCCAAGTGTGTCCTCTGTAAGAAATCATAGGAGGAAGAATGAGTCAGATATTTTGCAAGGAGAGCTCACGAGTCTCAAGCCACCATCATTTGATGGAGAACATAGGAAGGGAGAAGAGGATTAATCCTGGTTGTTGGGAATGAGGAAATATTTCCAGTACCACGATTATTCATCAAATGTAGAAGCAAAAATTGTAACCCACCATCTTCAAGGAAAATCATCCGTGGCGAGATCAACTCAAGTAGGTTAAGCACATTTATGAGAAGAGGATATCATGGAGGTAGTTCAAGAGATATTTCCAATAGCAGTACTTGTCATAGAAATATTATGACAAGGATATGTTGGGGAAAGGGGTGGAACTTGTAATGAAACAAATAGACAATTCTGTAGATAATCGAAGAGGGAATACAATTTCGAAGACAAAAGGTGGTGTCTAAAGACACCGTTACAACACTTAAGAAAATCACACTATGATAAGAACATCACACTGCATATTGGATCTTGATATCTCCATATGATATCAAATCAATTGCTTGATGATAATGATCCAAGGGGTCTGCTATTTATAGCCTCAAGATCTAACCAACTTCCACAAAATTGAGAATATCTTGTCCACATGTAACCTTCGGTTGTTAGAGTTGATTCTGTCAAATCCATGCCATTGAGTCGGATCAAGGATGCTCGATTTGACATCTTATGCGTCCAACTTGTAGTAAATTGTTGGGCTGGTCAATCCACAACCCTACTACTTGATTGACTAATGTATATATATGGTCTATTTTGTGACCAACAATATCCAAATGTAGGTCGAACGCCCGACCGAATAAATCCATGAGATGTGTGATGAACCAACAATGCTTGATGTTCGAACATCCCTACATGAGCACACATATTTGGATATTCAGGAGGTGAAATTACCTCATCATGACACCCCCCATAATTGTAGCTTCTTGAAGCCCAAGAATTGTACAAATCTTAATACATATAGCTTCAAATAAAGGTTTGTTGATGATATCAACAACATGATCATCTGTTCTGCAATACTCAAGAGAGACAATGTTCTCATGAACCAACTATCTCAAATAGTGAGCATGGATTTCAACATGATTCATCTTACTGTGGGAAACAATATTATCAAAAAATTGTATGTCACTTTGATTATCGTAGTAGATTGTAGTCAAGGTCTTAATAGGAAGGCCAAGTTCTCCCAAAATTTGACAGATCCAGACTACTTCAATACCTGTTTGAATGACCCCACAATATTTTGTTTTTGTAGTCGACAAAGATACCACCTTTTGTTTCTTGCACGAACACACCAGTGATCTAATGATAAAGTGAAACACACAGAAAAAAGTGGGATTCTCATCATCACTATCGCCAACCCATTCAGATTCAGTGAAGCTGACTAATGAATCTGAACTTCGACAATATTTGATACCAAAATGAGTGGTACCCTTGAGATAGCATACAATTCATTTGATTTCTTTCCAGTGGCTTTATTTAGGGTCTTGCATAAACTGATAAACCACATTAATGACAAAGAAAGTGTTAGGTCGACTATGAGTAATACAAATAATATGATCAACCAATTGTCGATAGAGAGTAACATCATTGTGGGTGTTTGACATGTTTTGATGAGCTTGACTTCATATTGAAAAGGAGTATCATAAGGCTTGCAATCAACCATATTAAAAAATTCCAAAAGATCAATCACTTATTTAAACCAAGAAATGAAAAAACCATCACATAGTGGTAATACTTGAAGACCCAAAAAATAATGCAAAGTAACAATATTTGTCATTTAAAGGAGTCAACAAGTTGTTTCTTCAATCTAAGGATGAGATCATGTTATTGCTAGTAATGAGGAGATCATCTACATATAAAAAGACAATCAAAGTGTCTCCATTTGCATGGAATACATACAATTTTTTATCATATTCATAACGTTTGAAACAAAGTCGAAGAAATAAACTGTCGATATTATCATACCAAGCTCAGGGAGCCTGCTTCAAACCATAAAGCAACTTCTTGAGTTGAAAAACCAAGTTAGAATCTATCACAAAACTACGTGGTTGTTCCATGAAAATTTATTCAGATAGGTCTCCATAAATAAAGTCACTCTTCACATCTGTCTGATAGATTTTCCATAAAAAACTAGCAAGGGAAATAATCAGTCGAATAGAGTTCATCTTTGCAACAGGGGAAAAGGTTTCAGTGTAGTCAATGCCTTCTTATTGATAAAGTTCCTTCACAACTAGGGATTCTTTATGTCTCTCAAAAACACCTTTAGAGTTAACTTTGGTCTTGTAGACCCATCAATAAGTCACAATTTTATTTCCTTGTAGCCGGGGAACTAAGTCCCAAGTGTGATTCTTCGAAAAAGAATAAATTTCTGTTTGCATTTCCTATTCCTATTTAGGCTGTCCTTCAACATATGAATAGGAAACATGATCAAAAGTTTCAAGTACACGAGTCATCAAGGTAATGATGACATGTTTCTTTTGAATTCGAGTCTGTCATCTGGAGGAGACATCACTGGCATCGGCTCCAACAACTTAAATTGTCTTGGCATCCCATCAGGTAGACAAGAAACAAGTGAACCATGGTTCATTGTAGCAGGTCAATCATAATTCTAAGAATTTTCAGTCGATAGAGGTGGAATACTAGTAGAAACAAAGATCGATGGACTAGTTGACACAGAGGTCAACGGTGGAGTCGAAACAAGAAAAAAGTTCGTATGTCCAGTGGAAATACTGAAAAATGGAACAAAAGAACCAATGTCAAATATAACATCAAAGGGATCATCCTGTAGAAATAGATATGATAAATTCAATAACTTAATTCCATAAGACTTGTCATCAAACCATACATTTTGTTTGATAATGATTTGTTGTTCTTTAGAGTATCCCATCATGATTGAAGCATGACTCTTTGCATGCAACTTCTTTATGCAATCATAAAAAATGTGATCCCAAGAAACACATCCAAACACATGGAGGTGGAAGACTAAAGGCTTCTTTCCACACCATCATTTGATTGTAGTCATGGAAGGAAAAATTTGAGTCAAGATGCGATTGAGAAGATATTTTGCACAATACACCACTTTAGCCCAAAAGTCAAGAGGAAAATATTTAGCCTGCAAAAGACATCTAGACATTTCGACTAAAGTTCGATTCTTGCATTCTGCAATGCCATTCTACTGAGGTGTATGAGGAACCGACCATTTCCAATCAATACCAGATCGAACTAGGCATTCTTCAAAAGGTTGATTTACATACTCACCACCATTGTATGATCTGAGACACTTGATGGGTTAGCCACATTGATTTTCAGCGAAGGATTTAAACTTGAAATTTTCAAAGACAAGGTTCTTATTCTTTAGAAAATAGACCCATGTGAAACAAGAGAAACCATTAATGAAAGTCAAAATATACCTTGCATCTTCTAGTGAAGGTATATTGATGCAACACACATCACTATGAAACAACTCCAGTAGGTTTTTTTCTCACCACACTTTATTAGATTCGAAAGGTTCCCGATGATACTTGCTAATCACACAACCTTTACAAAATACTTTCAGGGGGAAACACTTTAGGTAAACCAAAAAATATTGAGTCGAGTCGTGTAATATAATTTATAGAAACTATTCATTGGGTCGAGAAGCCCTCTGATGACAATTGACTTACCTTTATTCAAATCAGGGACATAGAACTGATTTGGCTAAAATCCCACAATATTGTTTGTCTATATTATTTGAGCAATAGAAAACATATTGGTACTGAGATTTGGCACACGATAGACATCGAAAATTTTCCCATGTCAACAGGTAACATCACCTTGGCCAACAACATCTAGAACAAAATCATCAGCAACATATATTTTCCTCTCCTTAGCTTCTTCCAACCACATGAACAAGGAGGCATCCTTAGCCATGTGATGAGTTTACTTAGAGTTGACTAACCATTCATTTTGTGCATAATGGGAAAATAAGGCATGAGAAGTTTTGATTTGTAAGGTAAAATTATCATCGAGTTGGTGTTCAAAGGACATGTTTCCTTCTAGGTGTTTAACCTCCTCCTCTAAATCATCTCTCTTCCTATGGAAACATTTCTCCACATGTCCATTCTTACCATAGTACTGATATGTATTATTATTTTGGCTTCATTGGGGGACATCTATCTGTCCCTTAGGTTTATGTTCATGTCTTCCAGGTCTTTGTTTAGAGGTATCAAACCATACTCTATCCCCATGATCCATCGTGCTCTTTCCCTTGAGAAAGTGGGCTTGATGTTTACCACCAAGATTTCCTTCTTCAAGTAGTCTGTGCTCATCAATAATCAAAAGGACACATAAATATTCAAAGGTGTAATATTTACCATCTTCCTTGTGTGATTTTAAATTGGTGCGGAAAGTCGACACGAAAATGTCGAATGGTGTTCTCAAATTCATCAGGACCAGCTCGATGAGTTGTCTATCCTTTTTCTGATAGTTCTTTCCACATTTTCCCAAATTCAACTTGAGTTCTTTGACACGTGCAAAATATTCCTCTATTCTGTCAAAAGAATGAGGATCAAGAGATATAAAATCTTTCTCCAATTGCATGGCGTGTCTCTCATTGACTCGATTGAACAATGAATTCTGTTGGAAGATTGGTTGTTGTCATTGATGTCAACCCTAGTCCTTGGTTTTGGAATGCAAGATTGATGAAGGTACTTGGAAATGAAGGACAGTGAACATGCAGACACAACACCCATGGATGGATATTATACATCATATTTTTCTTGGTGGTAGGTGTCCCATCACGTGGATCCTCATGGTTGAGGAGACATGGATTTTTGAAGATGACAAAGTGAATTGAAGAAGGAAGTACAGGTTGGCCCTGAAGATAATTAAAGAAAATAATTACAAAATAAGAAAGTGTCAGGTCGGCCCTAATGTTAAAAGGAAGTGACATAAAGGGTATAAATACATATAATTATACATTCATTTTACACACACAAGTCAAATTTCGGGGGAAATATGAAGTAAATAAGGTCCGATTTCAAGGGAGGATGAAGTCTTTTGGTGATGTGTTCTAAGGTATGTTATTTACAGGGCATCTTACCATTTTATCTAGAATTTTTTTTATATAATGATTCAGATGGTGAAATTGACATGGTATTGTGAAGACATATCTAGGTACTTTTGGTAAAAATTTCAGCTCTTTATTCTCTATAATTGTGGAGATACACTTTGTGGAAGATAGGGTTTTTTGACTAGTCCCGTAGCTAGTTATAAATAGGTGTTCCGGGTAAAACAATCATAACTTATTCATAGAGAATAAAAATTAAGTGAGACAAATTTCATTGGACAGAGTACATGCTTTAGTTTCTTGTGTGCAAGTTTCAAAATCTGATGTTAAATATTGAGCGTGGGGCATTCTGCACAAGTTCGCTCTTCTGAATAAACCAAAATTGAATAAGGTCTACCATTCTCTCTATAACTTCTTTTTGGGGAGGATTTAATGAGTGAAACTTGGAGTAGTTTCATAGAATAAATTGAGTAATATTATCTATAGGATCGGATTATTCCAATAATTGAAGAATTTCAGAAGTTGAAGAAGTCTCAGGAAGCATTATCATGTTCTATGTGATGGTTGGTTGATGGTGATGATTTAATGTAATTTTTTTTTATCTCTCCTATATTCTTGGGTGGAAGGTGCTAGCACTTCCATTTTTATTTCCACATTAGAGTTGGTTTTAAATTCATGTTGTGACCCATGTGCCTGAACATGTGAAGTCAGGGACATAACACCGTAATTTTGAGGTCAGCAAGTGTCTGGTTGGCCCTTGGAAATGAGAAGGGAGGTTAGATTCAAAACTTGTATACGAGGTATGGCTATGTCTTTTCCAAGAAATTTGAGTCCATTCGAGAAACCAGTCTCTATGTGCCCCAAGTCAAGTCGAGTGGTTAATATAGGTCGCTTCAACAACTATAACAATTATTATCAGTTCATCATGGAGGTTGAGGGAATGAAAAATCACTGTGTTCGTATCATGCACGATCAAAAAGCCTTGTCACCTGTATCCTACACATAGGGATTTGCCATGGAAAACTTGCAAATTGATTTGGAACATCTCGTCGTCATGAATTTTTTGTCCTCCAACATGATTTCCTTCATGTCCGATTTTTTATAAATCCCAGATTCTTAGAGTTTTCTCCAGTCATAGAACCAGGCCTCAAAATCTATTTGCGATGTTCCTCGTCAGTCCAGCGCGACCAAAACTTTTCCATCCTGTGCATTTGTTGGACACATTGTGTGCAAAATCCTTCTTGGTCGCACCATGGTGACCTCTTAGAGAGCAAGGAAAGGCACATAGAGAAGCATAACTGTAAGGTCCAAGCCCCAAAGGGACTGGGACACATTCTCACCTGAAAGAGGCATTCCCGTAGACATAAAGGGAAATATTCCTTTACCTGTAGATAAGACCAGAGCGATTCATGAAAAATATGGAATGGAAGGTTTCGCACAAGAAGGGAAAACAGAAAGAGCCCCCTCTCCCGAGAAACAAATGCCTCGGAGGAGTGGTAGGTCGAGAAAAAACCAGGAGATTGTGGAAGCTCAAAATTTAGAAGAACTGTGTGTTAGATTGGTAGCTCAAGAACGACTTAGGTGTGCCACTCTGCTAGAACTTGCCGGGGGATCGAGCCATGAAGACAGGATCAGAACAAGGATAGTGAATATTGCAGAAGCGAATGAGCAAGTGCCATTTTAGAAACTGTAGCAAGCGAAACTGGCCATCGTCGAGCTCTATCAGGAAAACATGGAATTACGGCGACAACTAGCAACAAAGGCCACATAAGCGTCCGTAACGCAGGGTCGCGAAGGGAACGTGGCATGGTTGAAAATGAATCTCAGAGAGGTGCAAGACACCATTGTAGATCTGTGAGAAGCATAGAGACTGATGGAAGAAAGGCATGCGAAACATTCCAGAGAATGTGAAACGACCGAGAAAGAAGGTTGCGTATCTCTCTCCAGCGCGCATGAAAAATAAGTTTAGTTGGCGCCTGCCTCTGCACCCGCTAAATATGAGACAAACCTTGGAAGTTTTGAAGGATACGTTTTCTATGAAGCACGCTACCATTTTTATAACGACCACGATGATCTAACAATTTTTTACTGTGTCCAGCTCTCAGCAAATGATCACAACACTGAAATCGAAGCCATTATTTATAGACAACAAGCTCTTGATAGATGCCTATTCGTCGAGACACTTTCTCAAAAGAACACAGTGACACATCTTTTCTCCATGTCAGAGCTTGACTGATGATCAGATCCTATGGAGAAATTGCTAACAATCATAAGTAAAAAGGGCATAATTATTGTCTATTTTTGGAAACACTATGTGAAGAGTCTCTAGCGCGTGTTGTTCAGTTTTCCTAGTCCTAAGGGTTAGCTGTTAGGAAGCAGGGTAACCCAAGTGACACCCTCGTTTATATATTTCATATTTTCAATGTAATCTAGATTGGTTGGCAAATGTGGTAGACGATAGCTATTGTATGTAATCTGAGTTTTGACCAGAATATAATGCAAAGGTCCTGTGATTTGATGAAAAGATTCTAGTTTTGATAGTTGGATGTATTGTGATTCTTTCTTTGAGTATGTTCTTTCCTGTCATATTTATTTCATATCTTTTTCTGTCTATTTCAGAATGAATTATTGAACCTGCGGATTTGCTGTACAATGCCCCTCGTTCGCGCCACTTAGGCAAAACGTTTTCCTCTCAAGCTAACTCTGAATTCGTCCACAACGACGCTCCTGTGTTACTTCCTGTGTTTTCTCCCGCCACACATTACGGTTTACACTAAAGGCTGTTGCTCTCCTAGCCTTATCCTCTCGAATATAGTCACTAAGTCATTTGTCCTGTCTCTTCCTCAGATCAACCCCATAGCCCAAGTCTTACTTTTCTGCACCAATATAACCAGAACCCATTTTGTCATAGGTGTTAAATCTAGCCATTGTTTTCAAATCCATATCCTGCATGGAGACCACACCATTTCTGAGAGAGACCTATCCAGATCCAAAAGGCCAGTTTCAGGTCTCAAAGTTGGTTGAAAAAGTTACCTTCGTCATCTTCTTATCAGTTAAACACATTTATGAAGTGCTAACATTCTGGCGCCGCTGCCGAGGATGAAATTGAATAGATTTTCCCTAGGAGAATGACAACGCTGTAGTTTGACCCCTGAGGGTAACAGAGGGACAAACATCCATACCAGATGAAAACCTTAACCTGGAGACTCCAGTCCAAACAAACCAGTAGCCCCAAGTAGCACAGTTCAGAAAACCTAGCTCCCAAGACGGTTTACACTAGAGAGAATCTTGACCCAAACCCCTTGGAACCAATATATGAACCCCGAGAATATTTTGTGAAAGGCTAGAGAGAAAGCGCCGGACCCGTTATACTACTTGGACAAAAGCCTGTCCTTGCCCAAAGATGGTGTGCAGAGCATTGACGACCTTGAGTACAACACGTTCTTTGATCAAACTCTGTTCTGGTTGAAGTTAGAGACCGATTTGGACGAGTCTGTTTTCGACCCAAAGAAATTTCGAGCCCTAGTATCGAATAATATCCCCTGAATTATGAATCCTTCTCGGGCCATGGACACCTATTTCACTCCCCTCATACTTCGAAATCAATTGCATGACTTGCCTCAGAATTATAGCCAGAGGATTAGGCTCTATGATGCTAAGGGAAATGTTTCCGCTCAGAAGCACCTAGATTGGTTTAATGATTTCGTCGAACTGGAGGAGGTGGACTACAAAGATGAAAAAATGGGGTTGTTCGCACAAAGCCTCTCAGGAGATGTAAGAAAGTGGTTCAAATCCATCCCACCCGTGAGCATTCGAGACTTCACCGCATTAGAGATGTTGTTCCTAGACAAATAGGGAGATAAGAAAAACCCTTTGCAACTTTTGACACAATACAATAACATGAAGAAAGTGCCAGAAGAGATAGTGCAGGAATTCTCAACCCATTTTTTGAAAGTGTACAACTCGATTCCTATAGAATTCAAGCCGCCCCGCGATGCTGTGCAGTTGCAGTAGACATACTCCTTCAAAAATGATTTCTCCTCGTTGTTAAGGGAATTAAGATCAACAAATCTAGATGCCATAATGAACAATGCTGTCGAAGTTGAAGTAAACATGATGGCATCAGGAAAAATAAAACCAAGGTTCAACCGAGCTGACAAGAGACCCCAGGGAAATGCGCAGCTGTCAACGTCGCGGTCCTCAGATGATAAATTTGACATGACGATGAATACCATGGAGAAGGTGATGGAGAGAATGTCTATGGGGAACATACCTGTTGCCTGAGAACAGAACAAACCACCTACCAAAAATCAAAACCTCAGGAGAGGTCAAATCCATCAAATAAGATAGAGGGAACAAAAAGAATAAAGGGATCAAGGTGACTAGGAAATGACACCTCCTTTCCAGAACAAGTACGCGGACGAGGATTTTGGCCAGATGTTCGACGACCAGATACATTGTTTCTATGACCAAAACCCGCGTGTGTTCCTGACGAAGAACGAGCATGACCAATATATGAGTAGGAATGAAGACTTCATGCTATAGGTCGATGATGATATGATACTCGAAATAGATGATGTACCGTACTGGGAAACATAGGATTTCAGGAAAGGCTATCAAAAATCCATCATGCAGTTCTAGAAAAAGTATAACCTCTAGAGCAAGGACGTACCTGTTGAGTCACAACAGGAAAACCCCATAAGGAAAACTTCGGCAGACACTCCTTCCACAAGCTGAACAAGGTCAGACGACACAACCAAATATGCGACAGAGAAAGCCAAGTCAAAGGAGGAGGTCCCTCAGAGAGCCTTAGAGACAGGTCGGGAGGATAGCGGAAAAGAGGTAGAGAAAACTTTCTCCCCTTTCAATTTTGAACATGAGATGGCCAAAATTAAAATCTTTGTCCTGTTCAACGAACTTATTGATCCGGATTATTTTCGGCACGAAATGAGAGCGGAGATATAATAAAGAAATGCACAGAGATATTGCAGATATTCAATAATATGACAGAAATGTATCATAGATGCAACCATAAACACAGATATACAGTAATACACGATTTCTATTAATCAAAGAAATGTACA
>SNQJ01S0001390.1:539053-581579 GCA_010110895.2 Picea sitchensis
CAGAGCAAGTTACCTTCAATACAGTTTAACCACTGGAAGGAAGATCCTAAGAAGAAATGGAAGACACCATTCCAAATGGGATTCCACTATTTGATGGAATAAATTTTGAATACTGGAGTAATAGAATGGAAACTTACTTGAAATCTCTTGGGGAAGATGTTTGGTTCTCAGTTTATTCAGGATACAATGCTTTGAAGAAACCAAAGACTGCAGCTCAGAAGGAAGCAAAAAGGAACAACAAATTGGCAATAGATACCATCCTGGATGGATTGACAGATTCAGTGAAATCCAAGGTGGGATCAAGTGCATCAGAAAAAGAGATTTGGGACAAGCTAGAATACCTTTATGCATGGGAAGAAGCAAAAGAAGAAGAAGAAGAAGAAGAAGAAGAAGAAGAAGAATAAGAAGAAGTTGAAGAAAATTACAACATCTCAGATTTCAAAGAATCAAATAGAGGTCAGTTCTTTTGATTTAAATGTGAAGGAGTAGGACATGTTGAATTTGAATGTCCTCATCCAAGGATTGAAAGAGATGCCATTGAAGAAAAAAATTCCAATGAAGAATAATAAAATCATGAAGCATAAATGATTCAACAAGAAGATGAGAATATTAAAAAATTGAAGCATGTTGAGATTGAAAATAGAAAGCTCAAAGACATGCATAGAAAAATAAGAAGTGAATTGGGTAGTTGTGAAAAGACATTTGTAAGATTGAAGAAAAAAATAGATTACTTTGAGAAACTAAGAGAAGAAACCATTTCCTTGAAAACTCTACTTGAAGAAGCAAGAAGAATAGGAGAAGTAAAGAATGTCCAAATGATGAAGAAAGAAGAAGATTGTAAGAAACTTGAACAAGAAGTTGTCTCATTGAGGAAGAGCTTAAGAAACTCTCAAGTGCCAAAATAATTAACACATCTTGGATGCATGGGTTAAATTTCATACAAAGAAGATGAAAATACCAAAAAGAAGGTTGAATAAAGAGCTACATAGGCAATTGATGAGAAGTGGACCAGGATACTAGAAAGAAGGAATGATTACAAAAGAGATGAATATACAAGAAGACCTCCTACCTTCAGGAATCAAAGAAGATTCAATCAGTATAAAGGAAACTACATAAGAGTAGATCATGAACCCATATGGACTACATCACAAAGAAGGTCACTTACTCCTAGGTATCAAAATTTCTTTCTTGGTCATTGTTATACTTGCAAAAATTTTGGACATAAGGAAATTAATTGCAGAATCAATGAAAGGAACAACTATGCAAGAAACATGAATGGTGTAAATATAAGATATGGAAATAATTGTGGATTTTCAACAAAAGTTATAATTCATTTTCCCCATTGATGGAAAAAAATATTGTATGCTACAAATGTAATTATCTTGGTCACAAAGCACGAGCTTGAAGATATATGAATGAAGATGTCCCTATTCCAACCACAATATAGAGAAGGAAAGAGATTCCAAACAATGAATATTGTCGAATATAATTGACCGTTGAAGAATGTAAAGAATACGATGAATGGTACATAGACAATGGATGTTCTTCACACATTATCAGGGTTCAAGACAAATTCATCAGGTTGAAGAGAAAGGGTGTAGTAGAGAGGACTCATCTACCAAAATAATTGGAAAAGGTGTAGTAGAGCTTGGAAGAAAAAATGTAAAAGCAAAGAATATCCTATTGGTTAAAGACTTGAAGAATAATCTACTCAGTGTTAGTAAAATGTGTGATCAAGGATATACTCTCACATTTTACTCAAAAATATGCAAAATCAAAGAAGAAGGTTCAAGAAGATTAGTTGCAATTGCAACAAGAAGACCAAGTAACATATACGTCCTATATTCATGAAAAATCTCCAAGGAAGAAATAGACCATAAAAATGAAGTGTTATTAAGTGATATATGTTCATGGGGAGCAACCCCAAAGAAGAGAGTTACCTTTTTCCATTAAACTCAGGGGGAGTAGCCCTACCCTTTGCCATTGATGTTAAAGGGGGAGAGAAATTGGGATCATGATGATAGGGGGATCATGAGTGTTTCCATCAATGACAAAGGGGGAGATTGTTGGAATATTGGTTTTTGTCATTAATGTCAACCCTAGTCATTGGTTTTTGATGCAGGAGAATCATTTTCAAGCATGCGGAGCAAGACCCATAAGCGTTTGGGAATTTTTACGGGAGCTCAACACTGGAAGTTGGAGTAGACATTTTTTGAAGTGCGACTTAACTCAGCATCGGAATAATATTTTGAGGCACGTTTGAGAAATCACGAGCGAAGTAGTGGGAGTTTCCACTCCGGCTCTGGAATGCGACTACACTAAAATAGCCGTAGGATAGGTTGTGATGTAGACAAGTAGCCAAGGGAAACCTTAGGATCCCTCTGAGATAAATAGAGGTTTTGTACACCCAAATGAGGCTGGCTGCAGGGTAGATAACTGCAAGTTAGTAGGAGATTTCTGAGTTTTTATCTTTTTTTGTTGTTCATTTACAGTTGTAACCATTTTCACTTATGAACATAACAGAGGAAAATTGACCCAATGTATGGTGTGGGCATTGTTTAGAGTTTCTCTGTTATTTTTTTTTCAGGAACGAATGAATGAATTTTGTTAGGAATAGATGGAACTGTGAATGTTAGGATAAGTTTCAATTGTTTCTCTTTTGTCGAGTGGTGAAAGGTGTGCACATAGAACACAAGGAGTGCGTTGACATAATCTGTTTCATTTATGAAGCTATAAAGAGATAACATGAACTTTCCCTTTGCAAGGAGTGGAAAGAGACCAGTGCAAGGCATGCATAGTCGTTTGCAAGAATTTGAAACTTGCGTAAAGATCTGGTGCAAGGAGTGCACAGATCCGAGATTTGACTAAGTGTCTAAGGGACTTTGCAGAAGTTGAAGAACTAGGAAAGGAGAACGCCATGAGGGTGAGAGTATTTTATCTTCGAGAAATCCTTCGGATCTGAGTTATATAAATCCAAAAAATGCAAGGAGTGCACAGGAAATCGAAGTCTTCACAAGACCAAGCTCAGGAAGAATAACACTTGTCATAAGTGTTAATGATATCCAAGAAACAAAATCCTAGGAAGGACAAAGGTCGAAGCCTTTGAATCCTTAATAAATATTCTAATTCTAAAGAAAGCGTAATCTCAAGGGGAAAGATTTGGACTGTCCGATCAACGTCTAGATAGTGAGGAGAAAGCGCAAAGGAGGAAAGATCTCAGCCATTTGGTATGAGTACAAAGGAATCGTAACCACCCGATCTAGGTAAAGTTCACTAACGATAAGATTTGAAAGTACACAAGAGAAGGGGGGTTGCAAAATTACAAAATCATCAGAACCGTCCATAAAGGGGGACATGTGGTGAAAGATCAACGTTTCACTAACTGGTGACTCAAATAAGTCAAAGGTAGAGTCATAAGAACTCGTGAATCATGAAATCGTGATTTGATCACAGTCGTCGATTGGAGGAGGGAGATAAACCGTAGATATGGTCTCGTTTAGAGTTTGCAACTCGAAGAATTGGAAGTAGGAGTTATGGGAACTTGAAAAATCTGATCTTGCGATTTGATCTGAGCCATCGGATCAAGAAGAAATATGGACCGTTAGTTTCCCAAGGAGATATCAGGAGTTCGGATATCAGGAGAAGGGAGGTGAGTGGTCCTCCAACTTCGCGAAACCAAAAGTCTTGATAGGTGATAAGGAGATCAGGACCATTGGATCGCGGTGATTGTGGACTGTTGATTTGGCGCTCCGAAATATCGGTATTTCGGGGTTTCAGAGGTTGGGAGAGTCATAGTGACTCACATGCGAAGACCAGATAAGTGAAGTTACGACGCACCGTTTGATCAGGTAAGTGGTCACAACCATGGTCACGTGAAGGAAAGGGCTTAGCCAGAGGAGAGATAGTGCCCATTTGGCGTTGAGGTTTGAAGAATGCTTAGGAGAGGGCCCGCGGGTCTCATACAACCTACATCTTTGGAAAAATGACTTGTGTAAGTGGGTTTGGGGTCTAGCGTAGACCCAAAGAGTCTATCAGACTTAGTTTCTTGATCGATCCTAGACCGGGAGGTCGCGCAGCCCTTAAAAGAGAAGGGGGGTTTGCATCAAGTGGTATCAGAGATGAAGTTTTTCTTGCAGATAGCATGCAATGGAGAGGAGACAAAAGAACTCGATGTTGTACTCTGTGTGTGATAGATAATCAACGTAATTCCACCAAGGAGTCGAGCGTAAGCACCTTTAGCCAATCGAGCTATAGAAAGTGATATGTGAGAACTTCGTGCAAGATTAGAAGTGATGGAGCCAGCGTAGAGCCAAGCACCTGATACTGGAGATATCAACGATGTAGAGAGTGAAGCAGTAGAAGTAAAAGAAGTTGCACGAGAGGATGTTGTTGAAGAACGCTTGCAAAGAGTAGTTGTTAGATTGGGAGGCATAGCCAAGATAGAGGTCCCAATGTATGAAGGCAATTTAGATGCTGAATAACTGTTGGATTGGATAAGATCCATGGACAAATATTTCCACTATGAAGATGTCTATGAAGAGAGGAAGGTGAAACAAGTTGTCACCTAGCTCAAAGGACATGTAGAGCTATGGTGGGATGAACTCCAGGCTAAAAGGAGGAGGAAAGGAAAACAAAAGATAAAGAGTTGGGATAGAATGGTATCCAAGCTGAAGGATAAGTTCATGCCCAAGGATTATCAGATTAATATGTTCAAGAAAATGTAGAACCTGAGACAGAAAGGGATGACAGTTAAGGAGTACACAGAGGAGTTCTATAGGATGAACATCAAAACTGAACAAAGAGAGAGAGATGAAGAAAAAGTAGCCATATATGTAAATGGCCTGAGATATGAAATCTAGGATGAGCTTAGCATGATGTCAGTAAGAATAGTGGAGGATGCTTATCATTTTGTAGTGAAGGCAGAGGAGAAGTTGGCCAGAAAAAAAATCTAGCGAGGAAGAGGTAAATGCCCAGTCCCAACCAAAGGTAAGGGAGTTACCCATGACAAGGCACATAAGTCTAAGGACAAGGATGAAAAACCACACAGTCACTCAGAAAGAGGAGAAAATTACCAAGGAAGACAGGGTGGTGGAAGAAGTTCTTCTAGAAGAAGAGGAAGCAGAGGAGGATGAGTCATAAGATGCTATGCCTGTGGAAAGACAGAGCACATGTCCTAGGAATTCCCCAAGAAAAAGAAATAAGGAGGAGGTGAAGCTCACATTTGAGAATCATAGAGAAGATATGTTGAAGCATAAGGAGCTGAGGATGGGAGATCCTTGATGTTGAGGAAAGTTCTCTTAAAACCAGAGGCAAAAGTTGAAAGTCCAGTGCAGAGGAATAGTCTCTTTAGGACAACTTGTAAGACTAAAGACAGAGTATGCAAGATGATAATTGATAGTGGGAGCACTGACAATTCAATATCCACAGAGATGGTGGAGAAATTGGAGCTGGAGACAACTTCACATCTGAAGCCATACAAAGTCTCATGGTTGCAAAAAGGACACCAAGTAATGGTTACTAAACAATGCTTGGCTGAATTTAAGATACGAGGATATAGAGATGAAATTATGTGTGATGTAATTCCCATGGATGTATGCCATATTTTGTTGGGAAGACCATGGAAGTTTGACAGGAATGTCATTCATGATGGGAGGAAGAATACATACACCTTGGAGAAGAATGGTAGAACACACATGTTGCTGCCAATAGAGGAGAAGAAAGTGAAAGAGGAAGCCAACACAAGAACACTTCTCATGAGTGGGAAGGAACTCTTGAAAGAATTCAAGGAAGAACAGGAGATGAAGTTCATTGTGGTGAGGAAACACAACGCTATCCTTACAAGTAATTCAATGGATGTTTTGCTTGAAGACGTTCAGGAATTGTTGGATAATTTTGATGACATAGTGGTGGATGAGCTGCCTAACTCATTGCCACCCATTAGAAGTATCAACCATCATACTGACCTGATACCAAGATCAAGTCTTCCAAATAGGGAAACATACAGATTGAAACCTCGAGAGAATGAGGAAGTGAAGAACCAAGTCTAGGAATTGTTAGACAAGGGTTTGTTCAGAGAGAGCTTGAGTCCATGCGTAGTACCAACTGTGTTGAGTCCAAATAAGGATGGAGGATGGAGAATGTGTATAGACTCAAGAGACATTAACAAGATCACCATTAGGTATAGATTCCCTTTACCAAGAATGAATGATTTAATGGACTATTTAAGTGGAGCAAATTTCTTTTCTAAGTTAGATTTGAAAAGTGGATATCACTAGATTAGAATGAGGGAAGGTGATGAGTGGAAGAAAACCTTTAAGAAAAATGAAGGGTTGTATGAGTGGCTTGTTATGCCATTTGGATTAACAAACGCTCCGAGTACTTTTATGAGGTTGATGAATGAAATATTGAAAGATTTCATTGGAAAGTTTGTGGTTGTGTATCTGGATGATATATTGATCTTTAGCAGGACTAAAGAGGATCATTTGAGGCACCTAACATTAGTGATCAGGAGACTACAACATGAGAAGTTGTTGATAAATATGAAGAAGTCCTCTTTTATGAAGACATCACTTATTTACTTGGGTTTTGTGATCTCTTCAAATGAACTGAAGATGGATCCTGAGAAGGTGAAAGAAATCAAAGAATGGCCATCACCAAGGAGCATGTTTGAAGTAAGAAGCTTCCATGGATTAGCGAGCTTCTATAGGAATTTCATCAGAGACTTTAGTGGAATTTGTGAGCCAATAATGGATACAATGAAGAGGAAGCACAAGTATTTTAAATGGACATAGGAGGCCAAGAGGAGATTCAATATATTGAAGGAGAAAATAATAGAATGACCAATTCTGGTCTTGTTGAATTTTGAAAAGACATTTCAGGTGAGATGTGATGCAAGTGGAGTTGCAATTGGAGCAGTTTTGAGCCATGATAATAGAATTGTCGCCTATTTCAATGAGAAACTAAATGAGACCAAGAGAAAATAATCCACGTGTGATAATGAGTTTTATGCCATAATTCAATCCTTGAAGAAGTGGATACACTACCTTGTCCCACAGGAATTTGTCTTGTATAGCGATAACCAGGATTTACAATTCATAATCAGACAAGAAAAATTGAATCAGAGGCATGCAAAATGGGTTGAGTTTATGCAGAATTTTACTTTTGTCATAAAACATATTGTTGGGAATGCTAAAAAAGTTGTTGATGCATTAATCATGAGATGCTTGATTCTATGGGAATTCCAGGTGAATACCTTGGGGTTTGAACACCTTAAGGACATATATTGTGATGATACAAATTTCAAGGAAGCATATGAAGCATGTGAAAATCCTGTGCTGAGAGACAGAATACAGTGGACAGAGTACATGATTCAAGAGTGATTGTTGTTCAAGGGAAATCAGTTATGCATACCAAAATGATCGATGAGGGATAACCTTTTGAAGGAAAATCACAGTGGAGGATTGGCTGGACATTTTGGCCATGATGAAATGTTTGCACAGTTGAGTAGTTCATACTATTGGCCAGGTATGAGAACATAAGTGATAAATTTTGTGAACAGATGTAGAATCTGCCAACATGCAAAAGGGAAAAGACAGAACAATGGATTGTATCAACCATTTACAATACCAGAGAGGCCTTGGGATGCAATAAACATGGATTTTGTGTTGGGACTTCCAAGAACGCAAAGAGGAATTGATTACATATTTGTGGTGGTGATATATTTTCAAAGATGGCACATTTTATCCCATGCCAGAAGACCAGTGATGCAACACATGTTGCAAATCTGTTCTTTAGGGAAGTTGTGAGACTTCACGGCCTACCCAGAAGCATTGTCTCGGACAGAGACACAAAATTTGTTGGTCACTTTTGGAGACAATTGTGGAAGAATTTGGGGACAGACTTGTCCTTTAGCTCAGACTATCACCCTCAAACAGATGGATAGACTGAGGTGGTAAACATAAGTTTGGGAAAATTGTTGAGGAGTCTGGTTACTGAACACCATAATCAATGGGATCAGATTCTGCCACAAGCAGAATTTGCATACAATGAATCATCAAACAGGGGGACTGGAAAGAGAGCATTCCAAATATTGTATGGAATGCAACCAAGGGCAGTATCTGAGTTGAGATACTTGGAACAGAGTGAGATTAGGAGCGCTGGAGTAGAAGATTTTACTGCAGAAATGGAGAGGCTCCATAGCCATATCAAAGGACAGTTGCAGAGTTCTAACCAGGAATACAAGCACATAGTTGATCAACATCACAGAGAAATTCAGTTTGAATTAGGAGATTAGGTTCTAGCACATATCAGGAAAGAAAGGTTCCCTAGAGGAACATATAAAAAGTTAAAAATGAAGAAGATAGGGCCATGTAAAATCTTGAGGAAGTTTGATGCAAACACCTATGAGATTGAGTTGCCGGATGATGTGCGCATATCACCCATATTAAATGTTTCAGACCTGTATCCTTACAGGAAATATGACATAGAGGGATCAAAATATAGAGAGAAGGTCTAGTGGGAGAAACAAATGCCTATAGCAGAAAAACCACAGATGGCGAAGATTGTTGATGAGAGGATTGAAAAAAATACCAGGAGGAAGACCTACTTTGAATATCTGGTCAAGTGGAAGGGAAACCCAATAGAAGATTCCAGTTGGGAAAATGAAACTGCCATACAGAAGCATGGAAATTCGGTGTAGGAGCTCATGGACATGAGTCCATGAATTTTTTTCAAGGGGAGTATGATGCAGGAGCATCGCTGTCAAGCAAGCAGAGCAAGACCCATCAATGTCTGGGAATTTGTATGGGAGATCAACGCTGGCAGTTGCAGAAGACATTTTTTGAAGTGCGCCTTAACTCAACACCGGAATAATATTTTGAGGCACGCTTGAGAAATCACGAGTGAAAAAGTGGGAGTTTCCAATTCGGCTCTAGAATGCAACTGCACTAAAATAGACGTAGGATAGGTTGTGATGTAGACAAGTATCCAGGGGAAACCCTAAGATCCCTTTGAGATAAATAGAGGTTCTTTACGCCCAAATGAGGCTGGATGCAGGGTCGATAGATGCAAGTTAGATAACTGCAAGTTAGTAGGAGATTTATGATTTTTCAGTTTTTTGTTGTTGTTCATTTACAGTTGTAACCATTTTCACATATGAATATAACAAAGGAAAATTGACCCAATGTATGGTGTGGACATTGTTTAGTGATTCTCTGTTATTTTGTTTTCAGGAACGAATGAATGAATTTCGTTAAGAATAGATGGAACTGTGAATGTTAGGATAAGCTTCAATTGTTTCTCTTCTGTCAAGTGGTGCAAGGTGTGCACACAGAACACAAGGAGTGCATTGGTAGAATCTATTTCAGTTTCGAAGCTCAGAAGAGATAACACAAACTTTCCCTTTGCAAGGAGTGAAAAGAGACCGGTGCAAGGCATGAAAAGTTGTCGGCAAGAATTTGAACCTTGCGTAAAGATTTGGTGCAAGGAGTGCACCGATCCGATATTCGGCTAAGTGTCGAAGGGAATTTGAAGAAGTTGAAGAACTAGGAAAGGAGAACGAAAAGAAGGTGAGAGGAGTTTCTCTTCGAGAAATCCTTCGGATCTAAGTTATCAAAATCTCAAAAATGAAAGAAGTGCGCGGGAAATCAAAGTCTTCAAAAGACTAGGCTGAGGAAGAATAACACTTGTCATAATTGTTAACGAGATCTAAGAAACAGACTCACAAGAAGGACAAAGGTCTAAGCCTTTGAATCCTTCAAAAATATTCTAAGTCTAAAGAAAACATAAGCTCAAGGGGAAATATTTGGACTGTTCGACTAATGTCTAGACAACGAGGAGCAAGCGCAGAGGAGGAAATATCTTAGTTGTTCGGTCTGAGCACAAAGGAATCGTAATCAGTCGATCAAGGTAAAGTGCACTAACAATAAGCTTTGAAAGTACACAGGAGGAGCGGGGTTGCAAAATTATGAAATCATCGAAACCGTCCATCAAGGGGGACATGTGGTGAAAGATAAATGTTTCACTGACTCATGACTCAGAGAAGTCAGATTCAGAGTCATAAGAACTCACGAATCAAGAAATCATGATTTGATCACAGTCGTCAATCGAAGGAGGGAGATGAACTATAGATCTGGTCTTGTCGGGAATTCACAACTCAGAGAATCGATAGTAGGAGTTCTGGGAACTCGCGAAATCTGAGTTCACGATTTGATCTGAGCCATCAGGTCAAGGAGAAATATGGACCGTTATTTTCCCAGGGAGATATCAGGAGTTCGAATATCAAGAGAAGGGAGGTGAGTGTTCCTCCAACTTCACAAAACATGATGTCCTGATAGGTGAGAAGGAGATCAGGACTCTTGGATCGCGTGGATTGTGGATCGTTGATTTGGCACTCCAAAATATTGATATTTCGGGGTTTCGGAGGTCGGGATAGTCGAAGCGACTCACATGTGAAAACCCAATATGTGAAGTCGCGACACACCTTTTGATCAGGAGAATGGTCACAGTCATGGTCACATGAAGGAAAGGGCTTAGCTAGAGGAGAGCTAGCGTCCATTTGGCATTGAGGTTTGAACAACGCTCAAGAGAGGGCCCGCGGGTCTCATATGACCTGCGTATTTGGAAAAAGGACTAGTGTAAGTGGGTTTAGGGTCTAGCATAGACCCAAAGAGTCTACCAGACTCAGTTTCTTGATCGATCCTAGACCAGGAGGTTGCGCAACCCTTAGGAGAGAAGGGGGGTTTGCATCAGTTTTGTACCGCAATATTGATGAAGGTTTTTGGACATGAAGGACAATGCACATGTAGACAAAACACCCATGGATGGATAATATGCATCATGTTTTTTTTGGTGGTAGGTGGCATGTCACTTGGAGGATTCAAGGAGTGAAACTTGGAATAAGTTTGGTGGTAGGTGGCATGTTATAGAGAGAATTCTCTCTATAACTTATTTTTGGGGAGGATTCAAGGAGTGAAACTTGGAGGAGTTTCAGAGAATACATTGAGTAATATTATCTATAGGATCAGAGTATTCCAAGAATTGAATAATTGCAGAATTTGAAGAAGTCTCAAGAAGCATTATCAGGTTCTATGTGATGGTTGGTTGATGGTGATGATTTAATGTAAAGTTTTATTATCTCTCATATATTCTTGGGTGGAAGGAAGGGGAAAGGATGGAGAGGTCAACCCTATATTGATATTGGAGGATTGTATCTTCCTCTTGGATTTTTATCCCTCCCTTTATATTTGGAAGCTGTAGTTACCTTTGGAAGTCATTACTTCCCTTGAAAAATAACTATTGATTATTTCTTATATATTGTGCATGGTGTATTGTTGTAACTCTTATAATATTGTTCATTGATCATTGGATATAATTGAATGGTTTAAGTATAATTTGAAAAAGTTTTTAAATTTTACTTGATACTAATTCACCCCCCTCTCAGTATCAACAACTTCAACTTCCTTCAGACTTGATGAGGGTAGTCGATTCCACTGAGGTGAAACCAAATATCTCATGATATATAGATTGTGATGATACCCATAGCCTCATTCTTCTTTCCATCAACATCAAACATTGCGTGATCACCTATAGGATCTAGAATTTCAATCTTTGTATATTACCACATTCCTTTTCTTTTCAGTAGGGTTTCCCTATCTGGTGCTGATACTGCATAATTTGATCCGTTCAGAACAACATGATCAATCTTAGAATCCATCTTCAATATCTAGACATAAATATATGTTTCAAGGTTCCAATTAGCAAACCACCGATCGAGAGTCAATCACACAACATATCCGACTCAACAAGGTTTGTAGATAACAGACAAAGTTTTAAATCATCAACTTTGATACCATGTTGGAGAAAGGGGTGGAACTTGTAATGAAATAGATAGACAATTTTGCAGATAATTGAAGAGGGAATAAAATTTCAAGGACAAAAGGTGGTGTTTAAAGACACCACTACAAAACTTAAGCAAAGCGCACTGCGATTGGAACATCATAGTGCATATTGGATCTTGATATCTCGATATGAAATCAATTCAATTGATTGATGATAATGATACAAGGGGTCTACTATTTGTAGCCTCTAGATCTAACCAACTTCCATAGAATCGAGAAGATATTGTCCACATGTAACTGTTGGTTGTTAGAGTTGACTCTGTCAAATCCACACTATTCAGTCGGCTCGAAAAGGATGCTTGAACAAACTGCCTATGCATATAACTCATAGCTGATTGATGGGATGGTTGATCCATCGCTCGAATATCTTCGACTGTTAGTCAATCATCCGACCAACATGCATGTCGACTATTCGACTGACTAATTGTTATGGGATTATTACAAGGAAAATCACTATATGGCATGGGGTAAACCACAATAGATGGAATGACTACAAAAATCAACTCTAGTATCAAGTATGCTATATAAATAAAGATGTTAACAAGACAAGATAAAGATCCTACCTCGTCTGGACTTTCGATGAAGACCACCGTTGAGCACTTGACTCAAAGATATATACCTGCAACTTGTCCTCAACAACCAAGATACACAATCATATGGTAATAATATATAAAGTTAGCACATATAATAGCATAATCCATCATTATTCAAAATAGATATACCCATGGAATAACAATTCAAATATTTGCAAGACATTAATTGGACAAGAAAAGAGTATTTCTATTAAAATATAATCAAAAGAAGTGTATGAATGACAAAATTTCGTGTCAACATGTCTCGAAACTGATAAATTAAGTCCCTTTCAATTGGGCCTCCACCACTTCAATCCTCCACTAAAGGCAAGCTCATATGAGAGAGACAATGAGGTTGTCCATCAAAGAGGGAAGAGCTTGTGGGATGAACAATTTTTTCATATTTAAAAAAACAAAGGGATGTAGACTGGACATGAAGTGAATAATTTCTCTAGAGTAACTTTTCTCTCAAAAGTTGAATTCTTCTCCCTCTCCATGGTTTGGATATGGCCCATTTATAGCCTTCAAATGGAACTGAAGGGCCGATTCATAACGTTTCTAATATATGGAAGGTCAAGGATCATGGATATTGTGACATGACATGGAAACTCAACACAATTTTTAATGTTTAATCACCAAACTCGATGTACGCGGGTTGTAGTGGTGCAACTTGCGTATGCGCATGTTGTATAACTGATAAGGTGCACATATGTGGAAAATTATGATTTTTAGCTCTGCGAAGTGAAAAACGGGACTTCAGGTCTACATAGGGAAATGGAAAAGGCCTTCTGAGAAAGTTGCATGGGGTGAGGAAAATCATTCTATAACAAATACCCCCTAATGTGTGAGGTGAGAGGAGTATCTATGATGGACGAAATACATTATAATTCCCAGAAGTGGAAAAATGGAGACCCAGCTGGATGAACTAGTTAGTCATAAGAATATTACAATTCTTAATGAATTTGTACACATAGATTCCAATTTGAATTACACTACAGATCCATGTGGAAAAATAACAAACAATTATTCATGGCCATGAATAAGAAATACAAAGGTAGATACATAGGTAACAACAAATCCAATGAATGATAACAATAGATCAGGAAAGCTGCGACTATGAATTGATGTCTTCAAGTCTTATACATGATCTACCAAAGGTGCAAGTCTACATCATGTGAATAAAGGAGTTGAGGTCGAGCACAATGAGATTTTGTTTGATTACCGGTCATTAAGGTATACCGTTAACAAATACGAGACAACCTACCAATGATGAAAGTAGGTATCAAGGCACCGAGTACATTCTTACAAGTGTGAATAAAGGTGTTGAGGTTGAACAATTGAATAATCCATTGATCAAGAGACATTAATGTATTCCCAACTATCGATGATGAGAGAACTTGCCATTGATGACTGCAAGCCTCTAGGTACTCATAGGAATATAGGCCTCGTTTCTAGAATAGATGAGATGAAGTCAATGGAAGGAGACCCATTGGAAGGAGGGACTTAAATAATCTCTCATCATTCAACATGAGGTAAAAATAAATAGCTTCATGATTTGGAGGAACTCAGATGAAGAACATGTTCATGAACCAACAATCCTATGCATCTTTTGCATGCACCAAATGTAAGCAATGCATGAAAAGGACCCTCTAAATAACATCCAATAAGGAAACATTCCAACAAAGGTGAGGAAAGAACCAATAAGGATAATGGAATCCAAGACACTGCACAAATCCCAATGTGTGAATAGATTTCTTGCCGCCAAACACAAGGGAAACTCCCCAGTCAACGACCAATAAGGATATATCGACTATTGGGTTTAAGGTTACCTACCTATAAGGAAATTTGGACCAAGTTTCATGATATGATCTAGGTGGATATCAATGGCCACCCCCCCTTTCCAACTAGCTCAAAACAATTTTCTGACAATTTTGGTAATTTACTATTTTTAGTAGTTTATAACTTCCGAGGCCATTTTGAGGGCCTAAATGAAGGTTTTTTGGGATCGATGATAGCCAAAGGCTTTGATTGAGTCCCAAAAATGAATCTCCTAGATGATACCTTTCCAATGATCTATCGTGTGCCCCAAATGTAGATCGTATGCAAAAGTTATTCCCTCGAGAAGTTGATACACCAAACTACCCAAAACAGGGTCCAAAAAACTATTGGATTTTCATCTTTCGGGGTTAGGGTTTTGGATTTTATTTATGATAAAAAGGCCTTTGGATCCTCATTGTAAAATCATATTCTCACGAATGCGAGTAGCAGACACATCTCTTCTCATAGATAATCTGCCACCATTCTAGTGAGTCTTTCACTCTGTATTTTTACAGTCTTTGTACATTTTCTCTCATTAATAGAAAATTGTGTATTACTGTATCTCTGTGTTTATGGTTTTATCTCTAATACATTCTTGTTATAATATTGGATATCTGAGATATCTTTGTATATTGATTTATTATATCTCCTCTCTCATTTCGTGCCGAAAATAATCTGGATCATGGTAGGACTACAACTTCATGTAATTCTGAGACACACTGAGGGTATCGCCGACATGAAAAGTCAAGAGTTATGAGAAATGGCCAACACAATATTATAGACATCCTTCGAACAAGAGCATGAGACACATGGAGTACTTCGACAACATAGACTCAATAATGAAACTTTGTGATGTATGAGACATCAATTAAACTCTCCATAGAGACTGGAAGAGTAACCAGTTAGAGGAGTAAACTCTAGGTAATGAGCTCAGATTCCTAAGGTCGTGCTAAACCAAAACTTTGGATGACAAGTGGACTCGAACATTTGTGCTCTGCTCAAAGGAAACACAACTTCTGCCAATATGAGATAATATTCTTTTCCCTCTCGTATTTTTTTATTTTTTCATAGACAAATGAATGATATGATACAGAGGATGAAAATAGTGTCGTGAGTAAGCAACTAGTTCCAATAGTGGAACATACCTATGCTCAATGCAAGGAGGTGCATGCAGGACATGGACACTAGGGGGATGTTTCCTCTTAGGGTGCAGGTTGTCAAGCTGCAAAGGATATAAATAAGGCTTTTCTTGGCTGATGATGCAAACTGATGAGGTAATATGATTATAACGCGAATGTGGGAACCAATAATAGGATCAATACTGCAAGAAAGAGAATGATATGCAATTACAACTTAACTCCAAAGAATGTCCTTTTTCATGAATTTAGTTCCCTAGGCTTGAAAAAGCATAAAACAATACCCAAGAGAGCTCTTCTAGTCACTAGTGACTAGAGTGTTTTTTTTTTTCAAAATTAGTCTACTTGGTCCAAAAAAGGGTTAAACTTACACTAGGTAGATGTCCTTTCATATCCACTTAATGAGTGTGAAAGGGAAAAGTTCACTCGTCAATATTTTCACTCTTTGAAAGAGTAAGAAAAGATCTTAAAGAAGACTCGATGGGAGTCTCATAGGTATAGGTCAGCATGCTTATGAGTAGGAATATGAGGCTCGAATGTAAAGTCATCTTGGAACTATAATGGACTCCCGGTATTTATGGAATAATCTCTACATGGGCACTAGATGACACAAAGGTTCTAACTAGGGAACCCATGTTTGGTAAGCCTCTACCATTTGATAATGACACTTCTAGTAGTAGTAATGAGGTTCTATGTCGCTAATAAATGGGATTGTACCTAAGGCATACATATTGTAGTCATAAGATAATGCAAAAATGCAAAATGGAGTGATAACCTATCCTATATGATGGTCAAAGAAATTATACCTTCCAAAGTCACGAACAGGTGAAAATGGTGCTAGAAACCACAAAAATTCCTAGACAAAACCACCAAAATTGACTCCTTCCACTACACTATTAGTTCACTAGGCCAAAATATTAGCAAAAACTATGTAAAGTGGGTAATTTTTTTCTATAAATAGTAAAAATAACCAATTTTACCATACCATTTCACATTTTTACCCAAATAGTGCATTTTGGATCAAATTTCCCACGACATTCAAGTGTCAATTGTGGGAGATATGAATGATGGAATTGACAAGTGTTTGGACCAAGTAAGTACTCTTTCCCTCCTCTTCATTTCTAGTGGTTTAGAATTTTAAATTAGTTCCAATTTATTGAGTTTTTTAAGGTGAAATTTAGGAATTAGGGTGTATGCGAGTTGTAGTTCATCGGTTCACGTATATGGAAGCATGTACGCGGGAAAGGAAAAGACTACCCATGTATATGTAGCCCTACACATGAATGTTACCACAACAACCTGCGTACAAGTACACAAATTGGATTTTAAAAAAAGGTTTCACTCAAATTGGGTTTATTCTCGCAGGATGGTACTTGAATGGAGAGAAAGAGAGCATGAGGAAGTTGATGTTGTAGTGGAAATAGATCTAGGGGCCCAATTAGCACTAAAAAGATGTGTGATTTACAAATTTTGGGATCTCAAAGGGATGAGGGCTCAAGTGAGGCTACTCCAAATGCTGGTGAACTTTTGGGATTTGGATACAAAGGGATTCAACCTCGATGGGAAACCATTGATAATTAAAGTCGATGATATCTATTTCCTTACAAGATTGTTATGTCAGGGTGAGGTGGTGAACCTCAAACCTCGGGGATCTGGGAGTGACATGAACATAGAGTACTACATTTCCACTCATTGTGTTGCATGCACAAAAAAGGTAGGGAGCCAACTCCCAATTAGGGCGATCAACAACCTTCATTTAAAGATCATCATTCTCATGCTTACATAGACCATGGGGTCAGCCTCATTGCACCAGGAATCAAGGCCACTGATGTTATACTCCATGGAGTGTTTATAACCCATAGTGTATGATTGGTGCACCTCACTACTGGCTAACATGAAGAGCCAATTGACAGACTCCAAACAATGTAGGAAGAGGAACTTCAGGTTCACATCTATCTTGTGTAGTTTTTTCTTTGAGCGGGTTCCAGGATTGAGCCCTATAGTTGAGATTGTTCCACATTGACCGTGTGATCCATCCATGTCATGGTGGACCGAGGTGATGAGGTGGTTGGGAGGTGGTAGGGTACCAGTCCCCTACAGTGATGAGTTCTTCTTCTGGTGGCTTTGACAGGTGATAGCCCTATATGACTACCCTTATGTAGGGATCAACTACAGAGGATATCCAGACATTCCATTGCACCAGGTTCTGCCTATGGTGATATAGGTATGGAAATTTTAATATATTTCATTTTTTTGTGTTTTTTCAAAGAGAATAAAAACGAAAAATATTTTTGGATGGTGTCTAGTATTGACAATTACATTGTTGTGCAGATGTGGGTTCACGACGGCTAGATGGATTCCCATGACATCGTCAGAGGAATCGAGGAGATGATCCAACATGAGGAGATGCATATAGAGTTCTTCAAAATGTGTAGGGGAACCTGTCTCGTTTGAAATAGAGGATTCCTATGGTTCAGGTAGAACATCTATCGGAGGCTATGCAACGATAGGTGGTGGGTGTGCCCCGTGCATGGGTGAAACTCTTCCAGTGTCTCGTAAATGCCATCGTATGTTACCATGATACACATCCAGTGCCACAGGCATAGATGTCATGGTCATTGTATCTACTGGCCATATATGTATTTTGAGGGTGTGAGCCCCAATTTTGTACTATTACACCATATTTTTGAAGAGATTAAATATAAAAAACATTGGTTTTCGACTTTACTTATATATACAATGTGCACATTGACGGATGTGTTTTATTTTTCGTTAGTTATGTGACAAATGCCAATCTAAAACATAATGAACATATGCATCAGATACATAATTAGAACTTCTAGGTATGTGATTATAAGTAATAAAAAAAAAATGTCATTCCAAAAGTTGTACCCTTAGGAATTTTAGGAGTAGAGTAGGGTCTCACACACAATAATTATCGTTCAACTGACATACTACTAACTAGGAGTCTAGGAGAACTTCTAAAGATCGAACATCATGTAAAATGGCATCGCGTAAAATCTCTATAATGACGTTATATTCAACTACATTATTCGTTGATGGCCCTAAACAAACGCCGCATGAAGACACTAGTTGACCCTCGGGTGAGTAAACAACCCAAGCGGCAGAAGCCAAGTCCCGTGTATGGCAACTGGCATGGTCTGTGAATCCTAGTTAAATTGAAGGCTCTGTTGACATCTTCCAACCAAGGGAAAACTCAATAATCAAGCCGATGACACAAAGGAGAACATATATACACTAAGATACACTAGTATATAGAGAGTTAAGTCCAAGCTTGGGTCTCAAGCGTAATATCTTTTCAAGTAGATCCCATTTCTAGGCTCAACCTAACATATTCCCTTCATAACATTCTATTCGTAGGCTCCTTTTTCTAATACCCATTCCATGATATAAGGACGATGCCACATGGGGTTGAAATTTCTTGCCCCCAGTGGTTCTTTGGCTTGGTCATACAAGAGGACTAGGTTAACCTCAACGTACTACCAAGGATATAAAAAATTATCATACTGGACCTTGACACACCATTTATTCGCTTTGATATCTGTAGAGGCATCTCGACGCTGCTCATCTAGGCTCTCTAGGTGCATGAGGCATTCTTCAAGATCGAAAATGCTAGGTAGGATCTTAAATTCCAGTCTAAGAGAAGGGATTTCACATTTAATAGGGAGGATTGAGTCCACACCGTGTACTAACTGAAAAGGAGAAAAACTGGTGGAATTCTTAACCGAGGTTCGGTATGTCCAAAGCGTAGGGTAAAGATTGAGATGCCAGTCAAAGTTTCTCTGGCTGAATTTTTTTTCAAAATGATCTTGAGGGACTTATTCACAGCCTATACTTGTCCATTTTCCTAGGGATAGTAAGGGGAAGAATGACCATGTTTAAACCACAATTTTGATGCTAACTCTTTCATCATTTAGTTCTGAAAGTGACTTCCATGATCAGTGACAATCTCACTCGGGATTCCAAGCCGGGATATAATTTGATTGAACACAAAAACATGTTGTAGTATTACCATGATAATTAATAGTAGGCATGACCTCTTCCCACTTATTAAAGTAGTCTACTACTGCGATAATATGATAATTCCCCCCAGCCGAAGCTGGGTTGCAATCCACAAAATCCACCACCCACTTGGTGAAGGGACCAACGGTCATGACAGGGTAAAGAGGGGTTGGATGTGAGTGGATATTCCAAGTGAACACCTATTAGGGGTGACACTTCTTGACCACTTCAAAACAATCTTTAAAAATAGATGGCCAAAAATAACCAACTCACAATATTTTCTGGGCTGTCACAAGCCTAGATAAATGACCTCCACAAGCCCCACTGTGACAATAATTAAGAATGGACTCAACCTCTTCATGATTCAAGAAGTGACACAAGGTATTATCTATGCCATGATGATACCAAGTGTCATTGGTGATAAGGTAGTTTTTATCTTGAAACTGTATACGTCATCGATTGTCTCTCGAAATATGCTGAGAGAAATTCAAGGTTTGAAGGTAGATCAAAATGTCTCCATACTAGGGGTATGACGACGAGATAAGGAAAATATGTTCATCCATGAAGGAATCAACATTAATGGCATCCTCAGCTAGTCGAGGGAAGTCCGATATTAACTCAACAAAAACTGGCAATTTATTAGATTTCTCTGAAGAAAAATCGAGGTCAAACTCCTGCAAAATGACAATCCATTTATTTTATTTCCACCCTTTGATACGCCTAGTAAGGACGTATTGAAATGGGTTGACATAAAAAACTATGGTAGTTTTGCAAAGAAATATATAGATCTGTAATCTTTGGACCATGTGTACGGAAACCAAGGTTAGCTTCTCAACATGAGAGTATTTGAGTTCAGGGCCGAGTAAGTTTCGACTAAGGTAGTAAATGACATTCTCATGGAGATCATCATACCCCCAAACTAAAACCATACCAACCATTCCTTCAAATGTGGCAATACAAAGAAATTAATATCTGTTGTAATCCAGAGGCTTCAACAAAGGCGTTGATACCAAGGCTTTCTGAAGAGCATCGTAGGATTTCTGGGCTAGCTCATCCCATATAAATGGAGTGTCCTTGTTCAAGAGATGCATTAAACCCTCAGTAATATTGGCATATTTTACTATAAACCGATGTAAGAAGTTAGCTTTCCCATGTAAACCTTGAAGTTGACGAATGTTGTGCGGGGGAGGCAATTGATGTATTGCCTCAACCTTCAAAGGATCCACCATGATCCTAGTTTCAGAATCTAACAATCCTAAAATAAGACCCAACCTAACACAGAATATGCACTTGTGAGCGCTTAAATGGATGAGATAATACTGACATCTCTCAAAAACTAGCCGAAGGTGGATAGAGTGATACACTGTCTTGTGAGAATGAGAAATAGGATCATCAAGGTAAGCTTCGACTATGTTCTTAAGATATCTAAAAGTGAAGGTCATGGCTCGTTGGAAGGTTGCTCTAGTGTTTTTAAGGATGAAAGGAATTTTTCGGTATGCGAAAGTACCCCAAGGACAAATAAATTTTGTCTTATGTTGATCCTCAGGTTTGATCTGAATTTGTTTGTATCTTGCAAATCCGTCGATAAAAGAAAAAACCTTGCTTCCTGCACACTCATCAAGAATATGATCATTGAAAGGTTTCAGGAAATTTTCTTTAGGACATGCCTTATTCAGGTCTAGAAAATCCATACACACATGGATGGTTCCTTTCCTTTTATTCATAGGCATGAGATTGTATAACCATTCATTCAAGGGAACTGAGTAGATAAAACCAACATTAAACAATTTCTCTACCTCCGCCTTAATAGCAGGGGCCTTCTTAGGATTAACAACTCTAAAATGTTGCCAAACAAGTTTATCATCCAGGTAGGTTTTAATCTCATGTTCGAAAATAGAAGGGTCTATCCCTGACATCTCTTCATATGACCAAGTGAACACATCACATAATTATTTGAAGAGCTCGGTGTAGATCTAAATTTCTTCAAGCGAACAATCGACACCGATATATACATTTTCAACTTTACAAGGAATACGAGAGATGTCGATCGTGATGGTGGGAGAGATACTCGCCATGTTTCCTTCGACATAAATTCCATGCATATCTAGTGGAAATATGGCGTGACCAACTATCTCACTCAAGGTAGATCTAAAATCATCTTGTTCAATCCTAACAATCTCTAGGAGGAAGTAAGAGAGATGATGCATATAATCCCATGGCCTATCAGAACCATTCATGGACTCTAGGATTTATTTATCTAAAGGTAAAGTATCATCGAGGAAATCATGTGAGAAAGACGATGAAGTGGCCCATACAAGCCAGAGAACAAGATCCTCTTCTCCCGTCTACGAGGAGATAAGATCTGGGTCAACAATAAAGTCGAGAACAACCTAATACGATATCTCTGCCATAGATAGTTTCATTTCCATTCCAATATGTGACTGACCTTCAAAATACATGGTCGGGGAAGGTAGGGTCTGCGAAAAGGAATAGTCCTCATTGATGAAGAAGACCTACTAGACATGGAATAAATGTGATTAATTGGTGCCACGAAATCAAAGGTATCCGTAAGGGAGGAATACATTATGACACCAATATCCTCCATATTCGGCTGATAATTGTCTATCATAGGGATCAAGGGTCCAACCAATGCATTAGGACTAGCATGCATAAAGGACAACTGATCAATCGTCACAATTTTACCTTCGTGAGGAAAAAATAAAGTATGGAAAATAGACAATAGGACTATAGTAATAGCATAAGTCCAGTTATGCCCTAGTAATAAGTTATAGTCAAGGGGCACATCAACCACCTCAACATCCACCTCCACTCTGTTTCCACCTAACTAGACCGGAAAGGAAGTAAGAATACCATGGGGACGAAAAAACCACCATCAAATGCGATCAACATAGTTGGATATTGAGAGAGGGTTGGAGATCCAATGGATTTCCAATAGGTTAGGGACATCACACACGTTGCAACACCTTCATCAATAAAAATACATTTGATGGTATACTTTGAGTAATCCAAATGGATTTGAAAGGCCACGTGGTAAGGCAAGCGAGGCTTCTCATCCGTGATGTCAAACTTGATAACCTTAGAGCCACATGGGTCTAGAGCTCCTAATACAGATAACAAGGCATTCCTCTATGAAGGACACATCTGGAGTACCTTAAAATCTGACATCACACATGGGGTTTTACCCATATCTTCAACAATAGAGTAGTTATGGGAAGCTCTAGCATTAGGGTTGTGGGTAGAGTGTTTGAGTACTCATTTCAGAATACGAGACAGAGGCTCTAGATTTTTGATCTGCAAAGGCGTTTGCTAAGGAGAGGGAGACTCTAGACCTAGAATAGCCTATGAAGAAATGTAATCGTGAGACCAGGTGGCTACATTAATCTAACACTTGACCATATTTACATATAGATGGTCACCTTCATGCGTCGATGGTTTTTGATTCCAAATTTCCTCATTTCCAACATTGGAGGAGCTCAAGGCCATCTGCTGATTATGCAGAAAAGGATTAGTTAGCGCAACAGGCGATTGAGATAAGAGCCTCATAGCTTCCTTGAGTTTTGGGCATAAGTGGGTAAGGTGATCATCTGTACAAAGCTTACAAGGGAATTTCACATTCCACCTCTCTTTCTTTCCCTCACCAACATTATTCTTCAATCTAGCATTGTTAACGTTGTCCTTGGGTTTATTATTATTATTATTCCTCCCACCCTTACGATTGTTGCCAATTCCATTCCTTTTTATTACCTCCTGGTTGTTGGTTATCATTCGGGTTGGCCGAAAACTGTACATAATGCACATTTTTCGATTGAGTTGGAGTGGAGGACACATACAAAGCTTTTCCTCCTATAGACTGGCTTATAGACAACTCTTTCAACTTGTTCGTCACCAAGTCTATAGACTTAACATTTATGGAGCCTCTAATGCCATCAACATGAGGCTCCGAATTTTGTCTGGGGTCATAGTTTGACCTCGGTGCATTGGGAAGAATTTTGTATAACATCCTAGATTGAGAATATATGAGATATAACCACTGGGATTTAAAAATAACTTCCTCTTCATATGTTACCCCAGATGTAGAAACATCCTTGAAAATATAAGTAAATAGGGATTTAATAAACCATTCCAATAGTAACTATGGAGGAATGTAAGCTTTGATCAACCTCTTCCATCTACACCACTCTTGGATGTGATCCAAGATATGGGTGGATTTTTCTTGGCAGAGGGCCGATAGAAGTTCTATGTTGGCATCATAACGACCCGACAATTGGAAGTGGTTAAGGAAGACTAAAAATATTTGATTAAAATTCTCGTACGTTCCCCTTGGTATATCTATGTACCATTTTTCTGAAACCCACATGAGGGTGTTTTGGAACAATAGTAAACAAATAGAATCATCATTAAGGAAATTGGAAGAGCACCAAAGATGAAAAGTAGTTACGTGATCACTAGGATCCTCACTAGTCTTGCCTTCAAATTTCAGAAGATCCAAAGGAAGCTTGGTGGGGATGGGGAGCCATGGCGGGTCATGATGCACTAGATCATTCATTAATCTTGACAATTATGGAAAATTAAGCATGGTCAGAAAAGGGAGTCAGGGTTGCAACATATTGACCCAAGCTCTCGGGAAATATTGATGCTAGGGAATCACAACCCATCCAGGGTTTTGGTATGCACTGTGTCCCTTTCTAGGATTGTAAAACCCCCCTCCAAACTGATTCATAAGGGGTTGGTAAGGCACCATTCCAGTAGGAATTTTATAATGAAGGTTGTAAATATTTCTCCCAGCCGGAGTAGCTCCAGGTTAGGGGTTGCCCAAAGTATGAAACTGACCTCCCTCAGGTGGAAATATGGAGGACAGAGGTGGATTCATCACGCAAAATGTGTTGGTCAGAATCGATATGGAGGAGGTAGGTGTAAAGGATAGAACATAAGCAACATCTTGTCTGCCTGGTTGATTACTCCATCCATAAGCATTAAGATTAGGATTGGAACCAGGGTGAAAAGGAGGTTGGATTCCAACCGTAGGAGTCATTTGCAGAATATGAGCACCACCAAACGAAAGTGGAATATGTGGAGGAGCCATGCCCCCATGTCCAATACTGGGATTTGTATTAGTTACTGGAATGGAGGATGAAAATTGCAATGTGATATTTGACATACCATAAGAGAAAGGGCTAGAGGTCGAAGGAATGGACTGAGTATTGTACCTAGGTGTACCAAAAATAGACCCAAAAGGGTTTGTCACTATCATTTGAGTAACAACCATAGGTTGGATAGGAGTGATGACTGGAACCTATGGCACTATAGCCATAGTGGTCGAAGGCATAGAAGGAGTTCCGTTAACTATGGTAGGTATGGGAGTTGAAGGAATCCCAATGTATTTCTGACCTGATTCAATACTCATACTTGTATGATCACAAGTCTGGTAGGTGGAGTTGTGTGTACCATGTTTTATAACTTTATGCCTTTTAGAAGGAAAAGACTCAAGATGTTGTGGTAACTTCAACAAACGGTGAGACCTGCGAGGAAGCGGGTCTGGCTCCACGATGACTCAAGAATTGAGATATAAAAAAAAATCCCAAGGCCAACTAACAATCAAAGAGTACACCAAAACAAACAAAAATTCCAATATGCACACAAACAAAATAAAGTGGTAGAAAGGGGCCTCCCTCACTAAATTAGGTATGCCTCACCCAAGAGGGGCCTGAGACTCCCTTAAAAATATTGGAGGTATCAAAATTAGTTATAAGGTCCCTCATGGTCTTAACACTGCAGTCGATTAGATCCCCCCAGAGAGGTAATCCTCCATAAAGGCCGTGTGCTATCTGACCCTTATCTAACTCAGGGTACTTGCAGAATAACCCCTGCAAGTAACTTATGTGGCTACCTATGTCAAGCAACTAAAGCCACTGTGATATAACCAATGCGCAGGTGAACAATCATAATTCAGGTCCACCATATGGGCAAGGTAACAAAGCCCTAAATATTGAAATCACCACCTCTCATAGAGGTAAATGTACTAGCAAGACCCCCATATATGAATAGATCCCTAGAAATATATCTGATGCTAAGAAAGTACTAGAAGGATATCTCCGCAACCAAATTAACGCAACCTTGTGCTTAACTCCGGTGTGAGTGGAGCCTCCTGATGTCACCAATTATACAATGGATTTCGCCACTTCCTTAGTGAAACACATATGTTGAGTTTAATAGCCATGTAGAAGTTTACTCACAAAATCCTATTCCAAAGCTCTGTATCTTAAGCTAGTTTGTGTACCTTGAAAAATAAAATCATTTCTAATCAATTTTAAATTAATCAGCGTTACTTTTAGTGGTTTTTTTTACTCAAAATATGTGGTCATGAAACTAATGATGTTATGACTTATCAAGTAAAATAAATGAATATGGACATAAAGCTAAGTCCTAAACTTCAATTCTAAAAAAATGATAAGCTTTTCAAAATTAAATTTTCAATTCAACTCCGCAATTTCAAGTAAGATGCAATATTTGCATACATGTATTAATATCAATGATAAGAACCCAAAAGATCAACTACCAAAATGAAAACTGTATATATATTTTTTGTATTTTCAATATAAAGAAATGAAAATGCAAGGACTGAAACACAACTTGATATATAGACCCTACTATAAGAAAAATAAACAAACCAAGTAGGATATCAAGAAGAAAACACCCAACCTAAGATGCAAGGACAAACAATGAAAAATATGATGAGAAATAAAAGATGCCCAAAAATTCAACCAAAGAAAGGTTTCCTATCACTCTGCATGCACTTAATAGTTATGACAGAGACCCAAGAAGGCTCAACAACCATCAAAAATCACCCAACAAACACCAAACTCAACAATTAAGAAAAAAATGATTATGTACGTGGTTGTTTAAGCAAAAACCATGTATATAAGTGCCCTATAGAATGAAAACTCGTACGCATATGTCAAGGGAAAAACCATGTATATCTATTAAAACACTGCCAGGTTAAGGATAAGGCCAAGAAACTCAGACTCAAAATGAAAATAGGCTGTCAAGCAATTAGAAGACAAGGAAAATCAAGCAAACTGAGAGCAATCAAAGGATAAAAACACTCAAAACCCCAAAAAGAATATTCATTCCCCGTATGGTCGCCAATTCTGTTATGAGGAAAATCACTCTATGGCATGAGGTAAACCACAACAGACAAAATGACTATAGAAATCAACTCTAGTCTCAAGTATGATATATAAATAAATATGTTAACAAGACAAGATAAAGAGCCTACCTCGTCCGGACGTTCGATGAAGACCAATGTTGAGCACTCAACTAAAAAATATATACCTACAACTTGACCTCAACAACCAATATACACAAGCATATGGTGATAATATATTAAGTTAGCACATATGCTAGAATAATCCATCAATATTCAAAACAAATATGCCCATGGAATAAAAAATCAAATATTTTCAAGACATTAATTAGATGAGAAAAGAGTATTTCTATTAAAATATAATCAACGAAAGTGTATGAATGAGGCACGTCTCAAAACCGAGAAACTAAGTCCCTTCCAAATGGGTCTCCACCACTTCAATCCTCAACCAGAGGAAAGCTCATGTAAGAGAGACAATGAGGTTCTCCATCAAAGAGGGAAGATCTTGGGGGATGAACAATGTGTTCAGACTTAAAAGGAAAAAGGGATGTAGAATCAATATGAAGTGAATAATTTCTCTAGAGTAACTTTGCTCTCAAAAGTTAAATTCTTTTCCCTCTCCATGGTTTGGATATGGCCCATTTATATCCTTCAAATGGAACTGAAGGGACAAGTTGGAACGTTTCTAGTATATGGAAGGTCAAGGATAATGGATCTCATGACGTGACATGGAAACCCGACACAATTTTTAATTTTTTATCACCAAAATCGATGTACGCGGCTTGTAGTGGTGCAACCTACATATACACATGTTGTATAATTGATAGGGCACATATATGAGGAAAAATATGATTTTTGTCTCTAGGAAGTGAAAAAGGGGACTTCAAGTGTGCATAGGGAAATGGAAAAGGCCTTCTAAGCAAGTTGTATGGGGTGAGGAAAATCTTGCTACAACAAGGATTTTTCCCCTGTGACTTTGGGTCATGTCACAACAGAGCTTAACCATATACAAAATATAGAACCTACCCTTGCATACCATAATTGCAATGAAATAACTACCTAAGGATAGAGGAGAAAGGATGTCACACCTTGTATCCTATTCGTTGATGTTGTTCCTTTCTCTTGACCCTCGATCCACTCCTGATATCTACTCGAACTAATCTGTAAAAGGAGATCAAGAAAATGTTTCAACAAGGTAGTTACAGAATCAAATTATACATGTAATATAGAGATAAATTAAAATATGTGAATCAAATTGAAATACACAAGTAAATTGAACGATATCACACAAGTATGGAAGGAAAGAGAACTCTTTTATTAGAAACGATAGAAATGAGTGTTTACAACTCGACTCCAATTGCCGAAACTACCTCGAAGCCAACCTCCCATGTTCCTCCAATGTTCTATCAAGCATCAAATCAACAGGATTTACCTTCCTTGGATAACTCAATAGGGATAGGAACACACCATATAGTCACATAAGAGAGAGAAAGGAGAACTAGAATCAAGGGGATGTTACTCAGAGGATAGGGGAGATAGGGAAGCTTGCAAATTCTTCAGCATAACTTTTCACCTTGGTTGTCATCCTCATCCATGCCCCCAAAGGTGCCTTTATACCATCCTCAAGAGGTTTAGGTGGTTGAATTTTGTTGGATTACTGAGNNNAATACAGAAATTTAATCCTTTTTCACCATAAAATGTAGGTGTTATATCAATGTAGCATTATCATCCAATAGTTGTAGAGTAAATAAACAATGAACAAATGAGAAATCACACATACACATAGTACACCAGTGTTTTACGTGGAAACCCAACGCAGGAGAAAACCACATAATGATTTTTCTTATATGTCTTTAAGAATTACATTCATTGGAAGCACCAACTTCCTTTGTTTTCCAGCTGCAACTGGAAGGAGGCTCCAACCCCCTAGTTTCTCATGTTACAACATGAGGGAATCTCCAACTCCCAATTCTCTAGCTACAACCAGAAGGAGGCTACAACACCTTATGTTCTCCGGCTACAACCGGAAGGTGGCTACAACCACTTGTCCTTTCCTTGTCCAACTTCCCTGATGTATAAGTAGAATGATGGAACCACTATCACACTATCACTGTGAGATATACTGCTGTAAACATGTACCAATCAACCTACACCAAACAACCTGTACCAATAACCTGAACCATGCATCAACCTGTGACTCAACCTGTACCATAAACAAGTGCATCAACCATGCACCAACCTGTACCAAACAACCTGTAATCAACCTATACCGTAAACAAGTGCATCAACCATGCACCAACTTGTACCCCAATATGTAATCAACCTATACCATAAACAAGTGCATCAACCATGCACCAACCTGTACCTCAACCTGTACCATCAACAAGTGCATCAACCATGCACCAACCTATACCTCAACCTGTACCATCAAAGAGTGCATCAACCATGCACCAACCGGTACCTCAACTTGTACCATCAAAGAGTGCATCAACCATGCACCAAATATGTACCAATCATGCATCAACTACACATCAACTATGACTCATCAAGATGTACCAACAACATCAACTATACACCTCATGTATGTGCCAACTCATCTACTACTTATCTCAACCATGTACCCAACATGTACCTCAACCAAAATCCCTCATCAATTTCATCATCCAAATCTGATTTGTAACTCTATAATAGACCTGTTGTATATTATCACATACCTGCAAACCTTCCTTCACTTTAACAACAAGAGACTAGCATTTTCATCAAACTTTAATTTAGTCTCACATGACTAGTTTTGGATTAGTCAACAACCCTAACTTGAAATAATCATAACTATGTACCTGTAATGAATAAAGATCTAAAAATAGTACACAATTTTCTTCAGTGTGCTTTATGCAATTCCTCTAGGCTTCACTACTTGGAACCTCTCAAAAAATGAGTTATAGAAAAAATGACATACCTTGTTGAATTTTGGCTTATTTTGGAGAGAGAAATTGTAGAGCGTGCCCCACACATAATATTTATTGTATGTATTTGAAAATTGTACACAAAATACTACAGAATGTACTCTAACCAACACAATTTGTCTAATGAATTTGGATATGTTATGAATAGTTTATGACGTTTTTACCCGAAACACATGTTTTAGACTAGTTTCAAGACTAGCCACAAACCGTATTTTCCACACAGTGTAACTCCAAAAATACAATGACCCACAAGATGAAATTTGTACCACAACAACTTGGATATGTTTCCTCAATGACCTCCCAATTTAACAGTTTGAATCATTCTAGAATTTTTTTTATTGCGAAAATGGTGAGATGGCCTGTAAATAAGATACCTTAGAAAGCATCATCAAAATAAGTTATCCTCCCTTGAATTTCGGCCTTCTTTACTTCACCTTCCCTTTGAAATTCGACTTAGATATCCTTTGGTTACCTCAGTCACTTATATATATTAAATATGCTCAAGTGTGATTAAAATGAGAGAGCCTTGCCTCTTATTTATACTTTCATGTAGCTTCCTCAAGGGGTTACCTTTTAACCATTTTAACCCACTTTCCTTATTTTAGGGTTAACCCACTTCTAATTTCTCCATTAACTTTATTATTTAAATAATTTCTTTTGTATTCACTTTGAGTTATAGTACACTCATCACTTCACTTTATTATTTACCTTCTAAAATCTCTTAAACCACTTTGACTACTTTGACCTTTTGGGGCTTCTAGATGACTCATGAGGGTTCTCCAACTTCACATGGCCATAACTCTATAACCGTGAGGAGTTATGTGACGTTACACATACCACTGGAAATTGCATGACATGTACTATCCATATAGAATATTCATTCCTACAAATATATCAAAACTCATACCATTATTCATCAAACAAACTTGGGTCCACTACCCAAACCCGAGTTCTTCAACTTCTCATGGACATAACTCTCTAACCATGAGGAGTTATGTGATGTTCCACATACCAACAGAAATGGAATGACATGTAATATCCATATAGAATAGTCTTACCTTCAAATATATTAAAAATCATACCATTATAAATTAAACAACCTTGGGTCCATTACCCAAACCTTTGTGCTACCGAAATTCTCTACCAGACTTTCTCCAAGGGTTGAAATCAATCACTAATGGTTTACATCAATATACAATATCACTCTCCAATGGTTGAAATCAATGAAAACCAAAAATCCATATCAACTGTCCATCAACCTAAGCCAATTGTCTGACAATCTCCCCCTTTGACATTGATGGAAACACCAACATTGATGGCAACACTTAGTCATGATAACATTCATTCTTATACTCCTCATCAATGTTTCTATCTCTCCCCCTTTGAAATCAATGGAAAATGATATCTCCCTTTGGGGCTGATCCCCTCGATTGAACTCTCCTTGGGGATTCTCCCCCTATCTACATGCTTCTATGCTCTCTCTCCAAGCATTTCTATCCTGCATCTGATAAATCTCTCCCCCTTTGTCATCAATGGAAAAGGTAACTTTCCATTTGGGGCTGGTCCCCCTAACCGAACTGTCCTTGGGGATACTCCCCCTGACTGAACTCTTCCTGAAACTGATCGCCCAACCTGAACTATCATCTTTATGGTGCTTCCTCGTTTAAATATAAGAAATAAGATAAGCCAAAAGAATTCATTTTGGAGTAGAAATTATTCTGTGTTTCTGGCAAAATTACTCAAAGGCTTCCCTTGGAAGCAGTTTTGTAAAGATGTTTGCCACTTGTTCTTTTGTGCCCACATATTCAACTTTGATATTCTTCTCTGCAACATGTTCCCGTAGAAAGTGATACTTGATTGGAATGTGCTTCGTCTTGGAGTGCATCACTGGGTTCTTTGAGATACTGATAATACTTTTATTATCACAATAGACTGGAATAGGCTCATCATACTCAACCTGTATATCTATCAAAGTTTGTTTCATCCATAGAACCTGTGTACAACATGCTGCTACTACAATATACTATGCCTCGGATGTAGATACAGATACTAATGATTATTTCTTGCTTAGCCATGATACTAAACACTCACCCAAGTAAAATGATGCTCCACTAGTGCTTTGTCTGTCATCAATGCAACCTGCCCAATCTACATCTATGTAGGTAATAAGTGATAGATCCTTTCCTTTTGGATACCATAATCCAAAATTTTCTATTCCTTTGAGATATCTGAAAATGCTTTCCACTGCTATGACATGTGTTTCCTTTGGTGCTGCTTGAAATCGTTCCACTTGTCAAACTGCTTGCATTACATCTGGTCTGGATGCTGTCACATATAGTAAGCTACCAATCATTGATTTGTATTGCCTCTAGTATGTAGACTTTGAATTATAATATTTTCTCAACTTGCAACTGGTTTGCAATCTTCCATTCCGTACGTCTTTATCATTTATCTGATATACTTAGTTTGAGAAATAAAAATTCCTTGGTTTATTTGACATATCTGAAGACCCAGAAAGAAGGATAGTTCTCCGAGTAATGACATTTCAAATTCATTCTACATATCCTTTGCAAATTTGTGGCTTAACCTGTTATCATTGCTTCCAAAAATAATATCATCAACATAAAATTCAATTAATAAAATACTATCTTGAGTTACCTCGATGTAGAGGTTGTTGTCTACACTTCCTTTTCTAAACTCTACCTACTATAGATATTTATCTAGGCTAGAGTAACATGCACCAAGATCTTGTTTTAGACCATACAAGGCCTTATTCAATTTACACACATAATCTACGTTCTCTGACAACTGAAATCCTTCTAGTTTTTCAATGTAGACTTCTTATTCAAGTTCCCCATTCAAAAATGATGATTTACATCCATGTGATATACTTTAATATTCTTGGAGAAAGCATAAGCTAAAATAAATAAGATTGCTTCCATTCTGACAACTGGGGAAAATGTCTCTTCAAAGTCGATTCCTTCAACCTATGAATATCCTTTACATACCAATCTATCTTTGTTCCTTGTAACCTATCCATCTTCATTCAATTTATTTATGAATACCCACTTTGTGCCAATCACATTCTTATTCTTTGGTCTTGGAACCAATTCCCAAGTGTCATTCTTCTCTATTTGATCCAATTCTTCATTCATGCACTTATTCCAAATTCATCCTTGCTAGCCTCTTCAAAACTGTTTGGTTCAATCGTAGATGAGAGTGCTAGGTGCATTTTTTCTAATGAACAAATTCTTCTTCTAGTCTCAACTCATGCATCTTTGTTTCCAATAATCTAATCTGAAGGATGATTCTTCTGTACTCATTTTCTAGGTGTCTTTGGAGGAACTTGCTGAACTTGCTCTTCTACTTCTATATGATCCTCTTCATCTTCTACTTCTTCTTCATAAAGTTGTTCCATTGATTCATTTTCTTCTTCCTTTAATTCTCGTCCACTTGTTTCATCAATTGTTACATTGATTCTTTCCACAACTTTTTTCAACCTTAGATTGTAACACTTGTATGATTTCCTTGTACTTGAGTAACCAATAAGTACTCCTTTGTCCACACAAAAGTCAAACTTTCCCATTCTGCCATCTTCTCTTTTGATGTAGCATTTGTTTCCAAATACTCTGAAGTGCTTCACATTTGTTGGTATTCCTTTCCATAGCTCATATGGAGTTTTTTTAGTGTTGTTTCTGAGCATTACTATGTTTTGAATGTGAACCATTGTATGCATTGCATGTGTCCAAAATATATTAGTCAATTTGGAATCCATTAACATTGTTCGAGCCATTTCCTATACTGTCATGTTCTTTATTTCAACAACTCCATTATGTTCAGGGTCGTAGCAACAAATAATTGCATTTTTATTCCATGCATGATGTAGTAGTCCATAAATTCCTTAGAAGTGAACTCTCCTCCATTATCGGATCTCAAACATTTGATTTTTGAATCCATTTCATTTTCAACCATTTCCTTGCAGACCTTGAAGTTTTCAAAAGCTTCTGACTTATTCTTGAGAAAGCAAACTGCATTCATTCTTGTATAATCATCAACTAATAACATAAAATATTTCTCACCTTTTAAACCCTTTGTTGTAGTTGGTCCAACTAGATCAGTATGCACAATTTCTAGTGGTCTTGTCGTTGAATATTCCTTTTATTTAAACCTAGTCTTTGTTTGCTTTCCTTGTTGACAATGCTTGCATAAAGTGTTGGTTGGTTTCATAATTTGGGGAATTTATCTAACTACTTCCTTTTTTTTGACTTTGACAAGGTTATCAAAGTGTATGTGACCCATTATTATGTGCCATAACCAACTTTCATCTTTCTTTCCTAGACAACACTTTTCATTTCCAATTTCACTTAATACATATATGTTGCTTGAAGTTCTTGCAACTGTTGTATTCAATTTTCATGAACCTTCCTTTCTTATCTCTCACTTTTGTGAATCAAAAGTAACTTTATAACCTTGTTCACACATTTGAATCACACTTAAAATATTATGTTTCATATCTTCTACTAGTAGAACATTTTTTGCATTGGTATTCTTGTTTCTAATTATGACAGTGCCTTTTCCAATGATTTTAGACGAATCATCATTTCCAAAGGAGACTGATCCATCTCTTTCCTTTCTTAATGTAATAAACCTGTTTTTATCACCTTTCATGTGTTTTGAACATCCACTGTCAACATACCAACCACTTTTCTTATGCTTAGCTTGCAGAGTGAGTGTGCATTCTTCATTGCTATATTGATTCTACTTTCTTATCCATGTTCTCTTCTGAGGTTCTTGTCTATGAATGTTGTTGTTCTGTTGTGGTTCTTTAGGAGGAACTGTCATTCTACAATATTTGGCCATGTGTCCAAAGTTTTTATAGTTGTATCATTCTAATTCAGTGCTCAATGATTCAAACCTGTTGTAACTTCTTCTCTGTGTTTCGTTGGGCCTTCTTAGATAACCCTTTTGGGTATGGCTTTCAAAGTTGTTTATGTTCATGTTGTTAGCTCTTCAATTCATATCTTTATGTCAAAAATTATTACATGCATAACATAAACCAAAAAATATAGTTTGATACCTAGGAGTTGACGATATTCTAAAAGGAGTTTCTCTTCTGAATCCTTCTTTTTCCTGAGGCCTATCTGTCGGTCGTTGATTTAGAAATATGAATATTCTTGGTGGAGGAGTGTCCCTGTAATATTATTTGCAGGTCTTCATATCCCCTTCGATTGTTTATGCATAACCTTTTTGACATGTTTCTTGTTTTTTTGTTTTGGAGCTTGATCCCTTTTCTGTCTGATTGTATCCAAGTCCAAACTTGTCACGATGAGGCTTTTGAATACTGATAATGTTATCCAAAACTTTTGAGTTGTTCTGCATATTTTTCTCTTGAATATCCTTTCTTAATGTGACAATCTCTGATTCCAAATTTCCAATGATCCTATCTCTTTCCTCTAGTTGTTCTTTGAGTAATTATTCAATTCTTTTATCTTCTTCTATTTGAACCTTTAAATTTGTGATCATTTGTTCTAGTTCTCGAGTGTCTTATTTCTTGTCTAGTTCTACTTGTAGCTTCTTGTTTTTATTCCTTTCTCTTCTTATAACTTCTATGGCACACACAAATTCTTCTCGGTAGTCAACTTATGCCTCTTCATATTCTTCTTCGATGTCTTATTTATCAGAGTCTTCTACTACCATGAATATAACTCTTTCTGTCTCACTGTCATTGACTTCATCTTCATCTGATGAGGAGATGTCTTCTATGGTGCATAAGCTTTTCTTGAAAGCTTTCTTTGTGGTTATTTTTCCTTTATATGTTTGTTTTCTATTTGATTAATCTTCATCATTCCTCTTATTTTTCTTATGAGGACATTTGTTAGCAAAATCACCAATACCATCACAATAAAACAAATCAATGGAAACTTAGCTTTATATTTGTCGTTGGTTCCTTTATTCAATCTTTTGATAAAGTTGGCCATTTCTTCATCATCTTCCGATATGTCACTGTTGGTTCTATGTTATTTTTCATTTTTCTTTGACCTTTTGGATTCTTTGAAAGATTCTTCTTTTATATATGGATTTTCCTGTTCAACTCTCATTTCATATGCTGTGAAGATTCCATGTAGTTCATCCATGCTTATTGAGTCTAGATCTTCTCTTTCTTCTAGTGCTGATATCTTAGGATAAAATATCATAGGAAGATATCTTATTACCTTTTGAACAATTACAGACTCTTTAATTTCTTCTCCCAATCCTATGATTGTATTTACTGTTTCATAAAATAGTAAGAAGTAAGCTGCAATATTCTCGTCTTCCTTCATCTTTAGTTGTTCGAATTGACCTTTGTAAGTTTCAAGCTTTGGTGATTTGAATTTTGAATCTCCTTCATAAATATTTTGAAGCTTGTCCCAAATATATTTAGCAGATTTATAATGTAAAACTTTGGTGTATACTGATTCAAAAATACCATTCAGAAGTGCATTTGTGGCTTTGGAATTATTTTCCTGAGTTTTATTGCTCTTTCATTTGTCGATGGAACTGTTGGTTCTTTGTATCCATCTACAACATATTTCCAAATTTCAAATCCTTGTGCCTATATATATGTTTTCATCGTTCTTCTCCAAAATGCATACTTCTGTCCATCAAACCATGGCATTCAATTTTTATACATGTTGTTTCTCTCCATGATCTACCTTTCAGTCATTAAACTAATTTCTGAAGGAACCTGCTCTCATACCAATTGTTGGATTACTGATAGGGGGGGTCAATCAATAATAGATCAATTTAATACCTTTTCACCCTAAAATGCAAGTGTTATATCAATGTAGAATTATCATTCAATAGTTGCAGAGTAAATAAACAATGAACAAATGAGAAATCACACATATACACAATACACCAGTGTTTTACAAGGAAATTCAAAGCAGGAGAAAACCAAATAATGATTTTTCTTATATGTCTTTAAGAATTACATTCATTGGAAGCACCAACTTCCTTTTTTCTCCAGCTGCAACTGGAAGGAGGCTCAAACCCCCTAGTTTCTTAGGCTACAACTCGAGGGAAGATCCAAAGCCCCAATTCTCTGGCTACAACTAGAAGGAGGCCACAACCCCCTATGTTCTCCGTCTACAACCGGAAGGTGGCTAAAACCAACTATCCTTGCCTCTTCCAACCGCACTGATGTATAAGTAGAATGATGGAACCACTGTCACACTATCACTATGAGATATACTGGTGTTAACCTGTACCAATCAACCTGCACCAAACAACCTGTACCAATAACTTGAACCATGCATCAACTATGCATCAACCTGTGCCTCAACCTATAATCAACTTGTACCATAAACAAGTGAATCAACCATGCACCAACCTGTACCAAATAGCTTGCAATCAACCTATACCATAAACAAGTGCATCAACCATGCACCAAACTGTACCTCAACCTGTAATCAACCTGTACCATAAACAAGTGCATCAACCATGCATCAACCTGTACCTCAATCTGTACCATCAACACGTGCATCAACCATGCACCAACCTGTACCTCAACCTGTACCATCAAAGAGTGCATCAACCATGCACCAAATATGTACCAATCATGCATCAACTACACATAAACTATGACTCATCAAGATGCACCAACATCATCAACTATATACCTCATGTATGTGCCAACTCATCAACTACTTGTCTCAACCATGTACCCAACATGTACCTCAACCAAAATCCCTCCTCAATTTCATCATCCAAATCTGATTTGTAACTCTATAATAGACCTGGTGTATATGATCACATACCTGCAAACCTTCCTTAACTTTAACAACAAGAGACTAGCATTTTCATCAAACTTTACTTTAGTCTCACATGACTAGTTTTGGAGTAGTCAACAACCCTAACTTGAAATAATCATAACTATGTACCTGTAATGATTAAATATCTGAAAATAATATACAATTTTATTCTGTGTGTTTTATGCAATTCCTATAGACTTCACTACTTGGAACCTCTCGAAAAATGAGTTATATAAAAAATGGCATACCTTGTTGAATTACGTCTTATTCTAGAGAGAGAACTTGTAGAGCGTTCCCCACACATAAAATTGTACAAAAAATACTACAGACTATACTCTAACTGACACATTTGGTCTTACTGAATTTGGATCTGTTATGAATAATTTATGACTTTTTTACCCAAAACACATGTTTTAGACTAGTTTCAGGACTAGCCACAAACCCTATTTTCCACGGATTGTAACTCCAAAAATACAACGACCCACAAACTTAAATTTGTAGCACAACTACTTGGATATGTTTCCTCAATGTCCTCCCAATTTCACAGTCTGAATCATTCTATAAAAAATGTTATTGCGAAAATTGTGAGATGACCTATAAATAACATACCTTAGAAAACATCATCAAAAGAATTTATCCTCCCTTGAATTTCGTCCTTCTTTACTTCACCTTCCCTCTGAAATTCAGATTAGATATCCTTTGGTTACCTCAATCACTTGTATATATTCAATATTCTCAAGTGTGATTAAAATGATTGAGCCTTTCCTCTTATTTATACTTTCATGTATCTTCCTCAAGGGGTTACCTTTTAATCATCTTAACCCACTTTCCTTATTTTAGGGTTAACCCACTTCTAATTTCTCCATTAACTTTATTATTTAAATAATTTATTTTGTATTCACTTTGACTTCTAGTACACTCATCACTTCACTTTATTATTTACCTTCTAAAATCTCTTAAACCACTTTGACTACTTTGACCTTTTGGGGCTTCTAGATGACTCACGAGGGTTCTCCAACTTCACATGGCCATAACTCTCTAACCGTGAGGAGTTATGTGACGTTACACATACCACTGGAAATATAATGACATATAATATCCATATAGAATAGTCTTGCCTGCAAATATATCAAAACTCATACCATTATCCATCAAACAAACTTGGGTCCATTACCCAAACCTAGGTTGTCCAACTTCTCATGGCCATAACTCTCTAACTGTGAGGATTTATGTGATGTTCCACATACCACCAAAAATGGAATGACATGTACTATCCATATAGAATAGTCTTACCTTCAAACATATTAAAACTCATACCATTATACATGAAACAACCTTGGGTCCATTACCCAAACCTTTGTGCTACCAAAATTCACTACCAGACTTTCTCCAAGGGTTGACATCAATCACTAAGGGTTGAAATCAATATACAATATCACTCTCCAATGGTTGACATAAATGAAAACCAAAAATACATACCAACTATGCCTCAACCTAATCCAACTGTTTGACAAATTCCATTGTGTACGGGCTCAGGGGAGGTTAGGAATGAGCCCAATCAAAAACCCTGCCCAAAAAAATGGAATTATTATTTTTTTTCAGAATTTTTGAGGGAATTCATGATTTTCACACTAACAAGGTACAAACATCTGCAGTTTTCACACTAGTGACCTGTGGATGGAAACAAAATGTTGTTTTTTTAGATGATTTAATGCATGAGGATGGGATTGACATTTGAAATCTAGAGAAAATTACTGAGACATCCCACAAATGCAATGATGTGTCAAATTGTGGTATAACATATGCCCCATAATTTGTGATGTAAGAAGGGAAACTAATGCCTGGAATACAATATAACTTTGAGAGGTGAGGATGCAATGAAATAGATCTAATGAAATTTCTCGAACAACTGATCCAAGAACATAAACTGCTAGCGGAGATCAAGTAAGAGTATTATCTTCCCAAGTAGGGCATACCCATGCTTAGGAGTGATGAAAGCATGGCTACCAAATCAAGTACACTGCATATCCATGACATATATGAAAGTATGACTAATTTCCATGGTCACGAACAATACACGGTGGATACATTTATATATAAAGTAGCAATCGTGGCAATGAGGAATACACAATGGATCCATGCAAAAATAGATCATAGCCACAAATAGATACACATTGGAGCTATGTCTCAAAATAAAAATCAAAGGATATCTGGAGTCAATGGATTGAACAAGCTAATCCTCTGCAAGTACCAATGTTTGAGGGGTGGTAAAATATGTCAGGTAGGGGCACAAAATATGTGATTCTTGTACTTCATTCGAAGTCTTCAAAACAATCTACTGAGGTGCGATTCTACACCATGTGAATAAATGTGTTGGGGTTGAGCATAATGAGACATCATTTTATTACCGATCATTGATGTATACCGTTAAAAAACATGAGATGACCCACCGATGATGATAATGGGAATCAAGGTACCATGGTACGTGTGAATAAATGATATGGTGTCAAACACTTGGTAGAATCTATCGACCATGGGACATTGATGTATTCCCACTATCAATAGAAAGGGAACATGAAACTCATGATTGCAAGCCCTAAGGTACCACTAATAACTCTAGATCGTTGTCCCAGAGAAATATGTGCTTAAGTTGATAGGAAGAGATCCATTGGAAGGAAGGAATTAAGGCATCCTCCATCATCCAGGATGAGGGGTAGAAGAAGGCCAAAGATTTGGAAGGACTTAGAAAAACAGATTGTAAGGACCACACCGAGGCGTGACTCTAGCATGCACTAGATGGAATAGTGAATGACAAAGACTCTCTGAATAATATCCAATAACGGAGACTACTAACAAAGAAGAGGAATCCACCAATGCGTTCAGATGGAAATCGAGGTACCACAGGAATATCTATGTGTGATGATTTTTGTTGATGTCGAAAACAAAGGAAACCACTCAGTCATACTCTCAGAGAAATGTGTCAGATTCAATAAGAGGAAACCAAGCAACAAGAAGTTAATGAGGACCCTGTTGAATTGGTGTTCATCACCTCCTTCGGGACTCGTGACATGGTCTAACAGCCTCCCGTGGATCCATTAACTCTGGCGGTGATGAGTTTACTAATCACCCGCGGGTTTTGGTCTAATGACAACCGTTCTACTTTAAAACTGGTATCAGAGCGAAAGGTTACAGGTTCGAGTCCGCTCAATTGGTGTCGAGTATCTCAGTTCGTGCTGAGAGCCCTCAGTTGGTGCTGAGGGGGAGATTGTTGAATTGGTGTTCATCACCTCCTTCGGCACTCGCGACATGGTCTAACAGCCTCTCGTGGATCCATTAACTCTGGCAGTGATGAGTTTACTAATCACCCGTGGGTTTTGGTCTAACGGCAACCGTTCTAATTTAAAACAAATTGTTGGCAAATATTCAAAAGACAGTTAACAGACAACGAATGCTTGTCATTGATGGAAACAGTGAAGATGACATGAGAACAACAAGTTTGTAATTGACAGGCAAACAGAAGATAAGTACAGAGAGGTGAATGATCGAAAGCAGTGAAAGATCGAAGGCAACGAATGATCGAAGGCAGCGAATGATCGAAAGCAGCGCATGAGCGAAAGTTTGTGAAGAAGAATCTTTGATTGTTGAAGAGGGAGATAGATCTCAGTTGTTAGATCTGAGAGCAGGGTCCGACCACCGTTGGATCGAAGAGAACCTGCACGGTCTTTAAACTGCAAGGAGAAGTGGGTGTAATCACAATATGCAAATTCGTGATTTAATCGCAGCCGCTGAATAAAAGATCAGATCTGGACCGTTGATTTAACTTCTTATCGGAGTTTCGGGGATCGCGAACTCAAGATGCAAAGAACTCAATGCATCAAGAATGACGATTTCGCGATATGCGAAATCAAGATTGAATCTGGACCGTCAGATCAAGAAATAACCTGGACCGTTGATCACAGCCCGTATCGTAGTTTCATGAATCGCGATTTGAAACAAATGCAACAAGAACCCCAATTTCGCGATATGCGATATCGCGATTCAATCGCAGTCGTCAAGACAAGATCCGATCTGGACCGTTGATCTAATCCTTTATCTGAGTTTTGTGAATCGCGATATGGAGAGGCAGAAGAAACTATGCAACATTTACGAAATTGCGATAGGCGAAATCACGATGTAACAACGACCATCAGATCAAGAAGTGATCTGGACCATTGATTCGACTTCTTTACTGAATGTCGAGAATCGAGAATTCGAGTTGATGAAAACACCGATCGTCCAGAGTGTCAAAATCGCGATGAATAATATCCTGACTTAACATGAACCGTCAGATCTAGATATAATCTGGATCGTTGATCTGATTTCATTATGGAATTTCGCAGATCGAGATTTGGAGGTGACAGGAACATTGAACATAAGGACTTACGAATTTGCAATATGTGAAATCACGAACGTGCCTTTCACATAAAGCCTTGGTCACAGCCCTTGGTCACAAGAAGAGAAGGAGTCAGTCCAGATAAGCTCCATTTCGGAGTTTCAGAGATCGCAACATGTAGTGTCGAGACACTTGGGCACAGGAATGCCGAAATGCCGAAATTCGTTTTAAAAAGGCAAGAATAATAAAGGTCATCCAACGGTGTGGATAAAACTTGAATGTAATCGGAGGGTTACTGTTCTTTCTCACAGATTAACTTTTCAGTTACAAATCCATTAGTGAAACGGACTCATGATTGCAAATTAGTTGTCGATCAGTTGGCGTTTCGGTTGGGTGGATAGTTGTCATTATTTTTCCCAAGGAGTTGGGAAGTTGAAACGTCGTGCTCGTGTGTATAAAAGAAGACGAAATATACTGTGTCAAGTTGGTTGTTCTGGACAGGAAAGGAATGAAGAAATAAGAAAGAATACAGAAGAGGATGTGTGGTAGGAAAGGAAGTATATGTTTAAAGTGAAATGGAATGCAGAGCAAGAGAAAACGCAGAGAAGAATAACAGAACGAGTTGAAGAAGAGCAGAATGAGAGTATGAGTTGATGCAGAGCAGACCTGCTGAACAGACAGAGGAAGAGAAGATTTGCAGAACAATTTGTGGAAGATCAGACTTACAGAACAGAGAAAGGAAGGTAAGAATTGATTTATCTGGGTAATTGTCTGTGTATTCATTATTTGA
>SNQJ01S0001391.1:11744-58767 GCA_010110895.2 Picea sitchensis
TTCCACCAGATCCACCAGCCTCCTTATTCCCATACGTATCAGGGTTCTTCCCTTGATGGGTCACTTGCATCAGAAGTTCATTTAGCTTGGATTGATTCTTGTTCATTATCTGTAGGTTCTCGTCAACCCTCTTCAAAGTTTCAAAGAGTTCAGCCTATCCCCTTCTGTTGGTTTCATGGTACTCGCCCAAGTGTTGGACCAATGTGTTTTCCATGCAATTGACGGATTGCTAGAACTTGTCAAACTCGGTTGTTATGAGAGCCAAGCATATATTCCCGTGGTCATCCCCTGACCCTTCCATTTCGGCCTCTGTTTCACTGCTCGGTTTCTTCCTTCGACCCATGAAAATACCACTGTACCTCTGCATGTGTCGATCCTTCCACAGGTTTGGAGGATCGAAGCTATGATACCACTGTAATGATCCCAAGCCAAATTTTTCGCTTGGAATCACTAACTACTACTTTATTATAGAATCATGAATCAGATACAATAGAATGAGCAGATCTGGAATAATCTTCAGATGGCTCCAATGCAAGACAAGTATGAGCTGCTACAAAATGCTCCCGCTGATACAATATTAAGCCTCCCAAAGGATGAATAAGATATGAAGACCAATACATGCAGAAATGAATGCCAATGTCCCTCAGCTGGAAAGTGCCACGCTCCACTGGAAGGTTGAAACCCTCAATAAATCAACCCAACTGAAGGAAGGCTCCAAACGAGTCCAAACTCGGCCAGATGATAGATCGGGATGATAGGATCACCCTCCTGAAGTCTCAAGCTCAACGTCCAAGGCAAACCCCTCCAAACTCTAAATCTTCTGTTGAAGTTGCGCCCTCCTGGATAGTTGAAACCCTTGGTGATTCGTCCCTGATGATAAAAGCCTCCAAATGCTCTGAAACTCTCTCGGAATGTAGATTAGGCTAAGAGAACCCTGTGGGTGAAGTTTCGGACCCCGATCTCAAGCCAATCTCTTTAGATCTGAGAAATACAAAATGGTGGGACGTCCTCCTTTCCTCCAAATTGTCCCAGTCTGAATCTAAATGTCTAATGGTGATAACTCTCTGGAAAATCACTCAAAATGATGGTGGAGCACCTGCAAGTAAAACCCAACTGATGAAATGCCCAACGCTCCTCCTGATTGGCTAGATCGAACCCTTCTCTTCAAAATGGTGTGCCCTTGCTGAAACTCCTCAAAACAGTACGGCCCTGTTATCTTCAGAAGCACTAGGAAGAGATATGTTGAGAATAGAATTGTGTGGAGGAATCTTTCATCCCCGAGACCAAGTTGTGGAACAAGGTGAGTGGATATTTCACCATTGAGTTGCTCACAAGGGTTTGTATAGAAAAAACCCCAAACTGAATGCTCAAGAGCAATAACAAGCAATATGCCAAATCCAAAATGCCTAATAGGTGTGCCCTTGCCTCTTACTTATACTTTTCCTTCTAATCCTCTGTTGAGTTAAGTTAACTCCCAAGCTTAACTTCTATTCTTCTGTTGAGTTATCTTTCCCTCCTTTTTTATCCTTTCCCTTTCTCAAGTCAACTTAAAAATATAACTTTAATCTAGTTGACCTCCCCCCTCAGTGTGAGACTATGACCTAGTGGGGGTGCCCAGGCCACCGAGTCTCCTCATCACCTCCCTAAGAGGTGGGGGACATTATAGGCGGGGAAAAATTGACACTTATTAAATTTAATGAAAATATCATATTCTTGGTCATTTGAATTTTTGCAATGAGTTTCCTATTGGGTGGTTTATCCAAAATTAAGCATGTTGAGACTTTGAATAAGATATAATATCCATGCTCCATCAATTGTCCTATATTTATGAGATTATGTTTAAATTTTTTGACATAATAGACATCATGTATGTCTTTCTTCTCATCTTGTTTAGCTAAAACAAACACAATACATTTTCCTAGAGCTTTGACTTGAGAATCATCACCTAGAGTAATTTTAGATTTGATAGAAGTATCAATGCAAGAAATCAATTATTTTTTACCTTCCATATGATTGTTGCAACCATTGTTCAACAACCAAAGGTCCTTGGTGTGACCTTCTTCAGAGGTATGGTAGAAAATGAACATTACTTCAAAAGTTATTCCTTCATTGTTGGAGACATTTGTTCTGCCTTTGTTTTGATTTGACTGCTTCTTTCTGCATTCATTCTCATAGTGACCATACATTTTGCAATAATAGCGTTGTATTTTCAATTTGTCTGTGGGTGAGTGCAAGCTAATGATTGTCTCTCATGACATGTTAGTGGCAATTCAAACATGGAAAAACAACAATTTGTTAACTTGGAGGGATTATTCAAGGTACTTTTACAATAAATTTGAATATGTTGTAAGAAGATGAAACGTAGGAAATTGAATTAGTTTTCCGAATATACAACTTTTATTCATAGAGAATGTGAATAACTATGTGAAATTTAATTTTTCTAACAGTGGTATGTTATTTTTCCAACAAAATATAAGGTATATGTCTTTGTTCGTGCAGGTTTTGAGTACCTTAACGATGAAATTTCATTCCAAAAACTTGTATAAATGTTGGCTCAATATTTTTCAATGGTTGAAAATGAAATTCCTTATTATTTTATGCAAAAATTGATATAAATGGAGAGGCATTTAAACCCTCTAAGGAGACAAGCCCAAGCCCAAGTCCCATGACCACCTTATACTTGATTTTTGCAGGCCTTTAATCCTCCTAACTCACATTGATCTTCCTTCATAACTCACATTCCACTCCCATCCTACTTCACACACCCCATTTTCCCCATCGTTTTCCCTTTCCTATATCCATTACACAATCCCATAACCCCCTCTGCAGATCTCCTCTCCAATTCTCCTTTTTCCACTATCAGGCCTCTCCATCCCCATATCTCCATTCTTCAAAACCTCATGGCCCTTTACCACATTCTTGCATTCCTCCCACCCCCTACTCTCCCTACAGACTACCACCCAACCCATCCACCTCACTCTTCACAACTTAATGATTTCTCATCTACCTCCTCTAACACTTTAATTCTCTCCTCCTCGTTGCTCATTTTCCTCACACCCCTCTTCCATTCCCCAATCCCTAAACCCATCACTTTCTCCCATCGTCCACTCTCCCACTAAAGGCTAATGAAGATAAGAAATGATGAAAATACAATTTTTTTTATTTTATATAAATAAATTTTTTTGTATGTTGTATAATTACGAAACCATATCAAAATTCAATAATGTGTGTGTGTGTGTGGAACTATATAAAAATTTGATTTGAGGTGGAATGATAACATTGGGCTAAATTTAGCATGACTTAGGCATCCAAAGGCATATTGTATCCCAAAAAAAATTGAGATGACCAAAATAGAGATACCTTACTCCTAGAGTAGTGTGAATTGATAATTAATTAGATATTTCTAGAGATATTTCAGTGGTAGTCTAGAGAATGAAGATGAGCCCTAATTCACCATAAGACTAATGCTGGAAAAGAGTGATTTTGGGCTCACCTAGGATCAAATTTTACCAAATGAAATAGAACCCATTTGAGTTGAAGATCATAATTTCTATAAAGGAAACCCAATTTCTTCCTTGCCATTTGAATTTTAGTTTTTCACTTCACATTTCCTAAACTAGCTCTCAAGCCCAACAATTTCTCGAGGCCTTTCAAAAGAAAAATCTCACTCAATCTAATGTTGATTTGTGTTGAATGATTGGTGATGTGTTTATAAAATATAGCATGTCACTCATACTCCTAAGGGTGCTAGATCCAATCTTGTTATACACTTTATGGAAACTAAACATGTTTTCAAGCCTAGGGGCATTTTATTCAAAACGAACTTGGTTCAAGACCCTAAGTTGCATGTTGTTGAAGTAGCATTATAGGAAACAAGTGGAGGTTATTTTTAGGTATAAATAGTGTTCAAATAATGAACATATTCTTAATCATTTTACTCAATTTCATGACCCTAGTTCCCTATGAAAGAATAGTAATATTCACTCAATCATGGGATTCCTTTCCACCAATTTTGACAACAATTAATGGCCAATGTCACACCTACATTTTACCCCAACTTGCAGCAATAAGAAAGTGACAACATAATAGAAATCACTAGGAGTCACAAACCCCAAGACATAGTTGATGACGTGGTTCCTTTAGCACATTTTCCATTTAATATTTCCTCAAATCCACCTCCTTTCTTATAATTGTAACTTATTTTTGCAATTTGGATTTAATTTCAATTTTAGAAATTCAAAAAAGAATTATAAAAGTATTGTAAACCCAAGGTAACCTTTTGACCTAGGGGCTTGGTAACTTTTCCTCCTCTTCTTCTATAAATAAAAGTATTATTCATGTATTATTTCAAATTATGATTCAATGTAAGTAACTAAGTGTTGCTATTTTTTCTTAGAGTTATTGATTCTTGTTTCTCTCCATTGTTCTCATATTTAACTATTAAGGCTTGGATGCCTACTTTGGTTGAGGGATATTTGTAGGATGATTTCATGTTAACTATATCTAGGAGGGATTGTTTAGCACAGTACATGGTTTCTATTTACTTGGTTATAATAAGTAGATTTAACTTTATTAATAGTTGTTGCTTGTCTATTCGTGTAATTTTTTGTACAAGTTTTTTTAAGGGAGAAATACAATTGAAATTGGTTGGTAGCATGAAGGCTCAATACGATATTAGGATAACCCAGAACATTTCTTGTATTGTTGGTTGGAGTGGTAAATGTATCTACTAAGTTTTAGGTATTTTTCTTATCTTTTGTATTGTTGCTTCAAATAGGTAAATTGACAAATCTTTGGTCATTTTACCTTATTTTAGGAAAACTATATCTCTTTTTTGTTTAACATAGTTACCAACTTGACAAAAATTATCAAGAGTCCTCTTTTTTTAAGAGGTTGCATTTAGTCATTGTTTTTACCCATGTTTTTAAAAGTGGTGCTACTAGTAGCACCCTTATGTTTTTGTTTTTATTGGTTTGAGGGGGGGGAATTAAAACTAACACCTTTAATAACCTTATCCTTACAAATATCATAATGTTTCCAACAAAAAAATTAAAATTAACTCCCAAATCAAAAAGTGGTGTTGCTAATAACACCTTATTCTGAGGGGTTTCCTTTTGCAACCATTGAAAAAAACCATGTATTTAAAACAATTTTTTAAATACAATCTAAATTAAAACACACCCACACCCTCTTTTTATTTATTCTTTTTCAAATCCCTAAATTTTATTTTAATCTTTTTCATTGTGACAGGTCAGGTAGGGAAAAAATATAACTCCACACATGTATATTGCATTATCATAAACATCTATAAAAACACTTCTAAGTGACAGTTTGTTTTCACCTTCCATGTGACTCTTCCTATCACCTACATCTCTTCATATTTACAATCATATTTGCATAGGTAACGCAATCCCAAGGATTATGTGTCCAACATTCCCACTCTTAATCAGAAGGGGTGTTTGTGAGTACAAGCATCAATCTGAACTTTTCAAATTTTTCTCTTCCAAGCACTTTGGTGAAGAGGTCCACAATTTGATCATTTTTGGAACAACGTCTTAAGTGAATAGTTTTTGCCTCTACATGATATCAAATCAGGTGATAGTTTGTGTTGATATGCTTAGTTTGATCATGGAATATGGGATTCTTGGCCAACTTTATTGCAAAAGTATTGTCAAATAGAAGAGGATTATAATTCACTTGTTTCTCCTCCAAATCTTCAAGTTTTTTCCTGAGCCACACAATCTCTTTCGTCATTTTTGCAACTGCCACATATTTTGCCTCTGTTGTAGAATTTGTTGGCAATGACTATTTGTGTCATATCCAAGAGAAAGTTATTGATCCAACAATCATGAGATAGCCTGAAGTTGACACTCCATTTTCCTTATCCCAAACAAAGTTTGAATCAGAATATATGATCAAGTTGAAGTCATCCACCTTAGAGTACCTAAGTCCAAAATCTTGAGTTCCCTTCAATTATTTTAGAACTCTTTTTGCAGCAAACAAATGTCCTCCACAAGGCTTTTGCATGAACCTGGAAAGAATCCGAACAAAAAATGAAATGTCTGGTCTTGTGGTAGTAAGATAGATAAGACTTCCCACAAGATTTCTATATTTGGTTGCATCCTCAAATTCATTCCCTTCCTTTGATGTGAGATTCAAATTGTATTCCATTGGAGTGGAAACAGGATTACACTCAGTTATGCCAAACTTGTACAACAATTCTCCAACATACTTCTTTTGGGAGATGAATATGTACTTTGGATTTTGACTCACTTCAATTCCCAAATAGTAGTGAAGAAGTCCCAAATATGTCATTTCAAAGCCTTTCTTCAATTATTTCTTTATGGATGCAATGTAGCTTTCATTTTACCCTATTATAAATAGATCATATACATATACTACAAGATATACAACAATTTTTCCAACTTTCTTGACAAACCAAGTTGCATTATCAAGATTGTAGTGCTTGAAATTCAATTTCAGAAGATGCTTAGTTAGCTTTTCATACCAGACTCGCAGTGTTTGTTTCAGGACATATAAGGACTTGATGAGATTGCATATATCCCGTTCTTGTCCCTTCACAAAAAACCTTTTGGTTGAGACATGAAAACATTCCCTTTCAAGTCTCCATTCAAGAAATCAGTCTTCACATCCATTTGATGGATTTTCCATCCATTATGTGCTGTCATGGAAAAAAAAGTATGGATGGTAGCCCATTTTCTATGGGGGAAAAAGTCTCCTCATAATCAATACCTTCTTTATGTGAAAATATTTTTTCTACGATCCTTGCTTTGTGCTTGTCAAGTGAGCCATATGATGTGTACTTGTTCTTGAATACCCACTTGCAACCGATTGGTTTGGTTCTGAAAGGAATATCCACCAACGTTTGTGTCCCATTCTTAATGAGAGCATCATATTCCTTCTGCATGGCTTCTTTCCACTCATCATGAAAAATGGCTTGTTTAAAAGAAGTTGGTTCATAAATAGTATATAAATTCAAATCAAAATCATATGAAACATCTATGTCATATACATCACCTGAGTTTTAATTATCTACATCACCTCCGTCTTGTCTTAAGGAACTTATAGTTCATGTGTTTTCGACCTCATCAGGATGACATTTTCAATTTTTTTTGTGAGCCATTTTGGTGGACCTTTCTAAGATGGTCTAGGTTGCTTAGCTAATTGAGATGGTGTTGAATTCTCATAAAGACTCAGCATTTGGATCCTCTCAATCACATCATCCAAATGAACTTCAAGTTTTGATGAAGTGGTTGGAACTTCTTCATGGGGGGAAGATGATTCTTCAAAAAAAAAAGGAGATTCCATAGATTGACCCAAAACAAGGATACCTCCTTCAAGATGTGGAATCTCATTATCAAATTCATGATATATCTTTACACAAGTGAATTTGTCCAGATGATCAAGATGTCTCTCAATAGTTTTGTCATCCTTGGAGGATTCAAGAAACATTACATCTATGGAAATGATGAATTTCTTGTTTTCCTCATCATAAAGATAATATTCCTTGCATCAACCTTGCTTCTTTTCTCCTTAGGAATCAAGGCATAGCAAGTCAAACCAAATACCCTAAGATTCATCATCGAAGGAATGTGGCCATACCACATTTCATATGGAGTCTTGTTTTCAAGAGCATGAGATGGACACATTTTTTTCGCATAAGCTACACATAGAATAACATCAACCAAAAACATTAATTTTACATTCTTGAAAATCATCATGGAATGAACCATATTTAGGAGAGTCATGTTCATTCTTTCAACAACACCATTTTGTTGAGGATTGTATGGAACTGTGGTTTGATGTTTGATCCCATGTTGGTGAAGGTAGATTTCAAATTCAGTAGGTGTATATTCTCTTCCATTATCAATGCGAAGTGAGCCAATAGGAGATTGGGCTTCATTTTGAATCCATACATGAAAATTTAGAAAAGTTTCAAAATCTTGTGATTTTTCTTTCAACAAGTGCACCCAATACATCCTGGTGTAATCATTAATAAAATTCATGATATATATATTTCCATTTGTAGAAGAAACATGCATAGAGACACACAAATCAAAATTAATCAGTTCAAATTTTCTACATGCTATGGAAGTAGAATCGCGAAATGATTGTTTTCTATGGTTTCCAAGGATACAAGCATCACATTGCTTCAATTTCCTAAGAATAGTAGGAAAACCAGAAAACCCATTCTTTCTCAACAAACAAAGACTTTCATAATTAATATGGCCAAATCTATCATCCCAAAAAGACTAGATGGAATTATACTTTCACTGTGATGAGAGAGGTATGTAGAATTTTTTGTATGAGAAGATATCTCTTTTAGCTTCAACAATCTTCCATCTTTCCATTCTGGTCATGACAACCATGTTGTCAAAATCCTTCCTTATTTCAAATTTTCCACCGAACATATGAATAGAGTGGCATTGATGTCGAATGTGCACAAGGGACAACAAGTTCCTTTGTAGTTCAAGAAGATGGAGCACATTATGCAGAAGAACATTAGTCCTTTGATTAACTCTTTATTTTTAGCTTGCTATCCCTAAAGGGGAATGCACCAAAAATAATAACTTTTTGCTAAAAGAACAAGTAAATGCAAGAAAAAGTCCAAAGAAATAAAAACAAAAAAAATAATTTATCTTCATCTCTTGTTTATTTATTTTCAATACTTAATTAGATTTCATTGTCTGAGTGACATGATTGCAAAAGAAAGACAATGCCTAGCCATGAGGATGGCGTTTTGGTCATTCATTTCATACATTATGATTTAATAGCTACTAGAAGTCAAAGACAATGAATCCTTGTCAAGGGCATCTTATATACAAGATTGTCCTTTATATTAAAAGAGTGAGCACACTGCTAGATTTTGGTCTTTTTCTTTTGGTTGTTGCTAAAAAAGTATTGATTCCTTAGCTTCAATTGATATACTACTATGCTTGGGTAAGTTAAACTAAACTCACTCAAGATAGTCTTAGACCTCTTCCTATATCCTTCTTCCATTGAGTAATTTTTAAGATTAAAAAAACACTAATCACGAGAAGGAGATAACCCCTCCTTCTCCAAACTACATGGTGTTCTCTCTACCTTTATCCACTTAAAGGCATTGCATCACTCTTTTCATATGAAGTGATAATCAAATGTTGCAAGATAAAAAGTGTAAGCCTGATTTATAATACCTTCTTAATGGAGTGATTTCCTTTATGTTCTTGACTAACCAAATAAAATTTTCAATTGTAATGATAAATACTTTTTTTGGTCCACCCCGTGTCCTTTATCCTTATTTTATTGAATATGTTAAGGAACCTCTCATATTTAGCAAACATCAAGTTTTATCCTAGTCATGAAAGTGATCTTGTGGCTACTAAACTTTACTGTCGATTGCCCCTAGAAACTGTCAAATCTCTATCACCTTCAAAATTTACACTTTACATGTATTGGGCATGTTAATAGAACTTGATATTTACATTTTACATGGATGATGAACTTGTACACAAGACAATACAATCTGTCATATAAATAACAATGCCCAAAATTTTATTTCCAAGCCTCCAATTTACCCCATAACTCATAGGAAATCATAGGGGATGAAAGGGTTTAATTTTATGAGTTTCTTATAAGCCTAAAAACATATTTTATCATTGTTGCAACATCCTATTAGTAATTTTATTTGAGTCACCAATTCAAGTACTTCCACTTCACTCATTTATACCTTGGGTTACTTTTTTTACTACTTTAGGCTTGTTTTCCAAGATTAGCTAAGTGTAAACAACTTGCCATTCTCCCTTTCTTGTTGTCTGATTGTAATTTCCCTCCATAGTAAATGAGTAGGTTATATGTTTCATAAGCACATTTCCACTTCGCTCATTTATACCTTACTTGGGTTACTTTTCTAGCTACTTTAGAATTGTTTTCTGAGTTTAGTTAAGTGTAAAGAACTTACCATTCTCTTTTTCTTGTTGTCTGTTTGTAATTTCCATCCATAGTAAATGAATAGGTTATATGTTTCATAAGCACAGTTGAACCCTTTTCACCCATCTTTGTTTGACCATTTTACCCCACTAATTGATATAGACCCTAGTTAACTTCATAAACTAGTTTAAACCTATTTTTGGTCATATAGGAGTGTTAATATCTATTTTTTCACTCTTTTTAGTTTTCTTATCTAAAAATAAGCAAGCTCATAATTGCCTTACCATGTAAATTTTCACCAATTTTCAGCCTTTTTAACCCTTTATGGAGTTGAGGGAGGACAATACCCCACCAAATGGTCTTAAGATGGTGTGTGTCCAAGTTTGTCATGTCTCCTTTTTCCCTTTTCAACGCTTAAAAAATATGACCATTCAAAGTGTGAGTAACATCTACCTTGTGCCAAGCTACCAAAAGGTGCCTAATTGGCTTGATGACTAGATAGGTAGGATCCATCTTGACCAATGAAATTTTCTTATAACAACTAACAATTCCAACCTAACTAAGTGGATTTGGGTACATTCTTGCACCAAATCACCCACGGAAAAAAGTTCATTAAGAAAGAGAAAATAAAAAAGACCAACTAACATGGATCATCATAGAAATGGATTATTTAATGAAATATGAGTAACAAAAAGATAGATATATTCTACAAGAGTTAGAAAAAGAGACTTCCCACATTGCTCAACAACTACGACATCACCAAATACAACTATCATTTTTATAAAAGGTGAAAGAACTAAAATGTGAAGAGAAGGAATACAATTTAGTTTTTGAGATTGTATATCGTACTATCTATGATCAATATCCTTGTGAAGAGGTTAGAAACATCTCCCATATTCTCTTTCAAGAATCTTTTCCTCTCCTTGTGCATAATATTGAATCTCTTTGTGAAGGACATTTACAAGAGAATGTAATCATTGAACCCGGTGAAAGACAAATAAACATCAAAAAGTACATTTTCAAAGAACCTTCCTTTACAAAAAAAAAATGTCAATATGGCAATAACTCCAACGAAAAGAAATCATGAAGGTCAATATAGTGACAGTGGCATAAACATGTCCCAAGATCTAATTGGGCAATCACCAGTTATCTCTAACTTTGACGTCAAAACCCCTTGGAAGGAATAGAATGTAGAAGGTCAATATAGTGACAGTGGCATAAACATGTCTTTAGTTTTTGAGGATTGTATATCGTATATCTATGATCAATATCCTTGTGAAGAGGTTAGAAACATCTCCCATATTCTCTTTCAAGAATCTTTTCCTCTCCTTGTGCATAATATTGAATCTCTTTGTGAAGGACATTTACAAGAGAATGTAATCATTGAACCCGGTGAAAGACAAATAAACATCAAAAAGTACATTTTCAAAGAACCTTCCTTTACAAAAAAAAAATGTCAATATGGCAATAACTCCAACGAAAAGAAATCATGAAGGTCAATATAGTGACAGTGGCATAAACATGTCCCAAGATCTAATTGGGCAATCACCAGTTATCTCTAACTTTGACGTCAAAACCCCTTGGAAGGAATAGAATGTAGAAGGTCAATATAGTGACAGTGGCATAAACATGTCCCAAGATCTAATTGGGCAATCACCAGTTATCTCTAACTTTGACGTCAAAACCCCTTGGAAGGAATAGAATGTAGAAGGTCAATATAGTGACAGTGGCATAAACATGTCCCAAGATCTATACCAAGATCTTATCAAGTACTCACCAATTATCCTTAGACTCTTGACGCCAAAACCCCTTGGAAGGAATAGAATGTAGAAGGTCAATATAGTGACAGTGGCATAAACATGTCCCAAGATCTAATTGGACAATCACCAGTTATCTCTAACTTTGACGTCAAAACCCCTTGGAAGGAATAGAATGTAGAAGGTCAATATAGTGACAGTGGCATAAACATGTCCCAAGATCTAATTGGGCAATCACCAGTTATCTCTAACTTTGACGTCAAAACCCCTTGGAAGGAATAGAATGTAGAAGGTCAATATAGTGACAGTGGCATAAACATGTCCCAAGATCTAATTGGACAATCACCAGTTATCTCTAACTTTGACGTCAAAACCCCTTGGAAGGAATAGAATGTAGTTGTACTAGTTCAATGGTGTGTTACAAATGGCATTGACTTCGAACAATAGGATTCATTGTAGCTCTTCCCACTTCAAGATCAAAGAACTTCATGGAAGAAGGATATGTTATGTCCTCAAAAACTATTAATAACTAGAAGACACGTGGACACAATACATATACTTATTATATATGCTACGAGTTTTGTTTTATAGGTTATTCATGTATCAATATGTCGAAGGCTATTTTTTTTAATTCCAAACCCACTTTTATTATGTAAATGATTAATAAATTATTAATAATAGTTATGAAGATAACTTTAGGACAAAACTTTATTGGGAGATATTGTGTAACTATATAAATTTTGTACATGAGTTATTTTGTTTGTAAATTGATTAATGAATAATAATTTATTACTAAGTTAGTGAACTAGTGTTATTACATTTATTAGTGACTCACTATTGAGTAAGTGGAAATGTGTTAGTTGAAAGATGTATTAAAAAGGATATCACTTTTAATAATCCATTCATTTATTAGTGACTCACTATTGAGTAAGTGGAAATGTGTTAGTTGAAAGATATATTAAAAATGATATCACTTTTAATAATCCATTCTATTCATTCATTGTTTAGGAGTTGCAAGTGTATTTATTCATTCATTGTTTAGGAGTTGCAAGTGTATTTCTAAGTTCCCGTCCTCTTTCATTATTGTTTTTTTTTTCATAATTATTTATTGATGTAATAGTTCTATTATGAATATTGGAACATGCTTCAATCCAAATGGAATATTATCTCTTTTTTCTTATAAATAAGGTTTTCTACTCTCTTTTTAGTTTTACTTTAATTATCTAATTAATAAAGCATTCATTAGAGAATACACCTTCCTCCATATGATAGGATTATACATGTAATCCATGAATACTTTGTCTTTTTCTCTTACTCTATATTATTTAAATTAATTTAATTGAGTTTTTTTTTATTAATTATTTAAATTATTTTTACTCTATATTATTTAAACTAAATTAATTGAGTTTTGTTTTTCCTATTAATTTTAATTACTTAAATAGTTTTTATTGGAGTATTTTGTATTTATTTGTTAATTGTGTGTGTTAATTATGTATATACAATTTGTAATGTGTTAATTGTTTATCATGGTTTTCACATTAAATTTTTTTGTTAGAAATTTTATGTGTGGGATATGTAATGATTATAAAGTGATATCACATATAATTGAGGTGAATCTATAAAAGACAATTGTTAATAGCCTGTGACATTGGGTTATATGAGGTAAATGTCATTGATATGGTTTATATGTGGTTGTTGAAAGTTCATGGGTGGGGCATGTAATGTAATGATTATAAAGCGATTTTACATATAATTGAGGTGAATGCATAAAGGGAAATGTGTTCTCCTCATAATAACAAGAAGATATTATACTTCTCCTAGCCTTAAAAAGAATCTATAAGAGATACACTCATCACTCAGAACTATTGTTAATGAATGTGCAACATGTCTCATTAAGTTATATGAGGTCAATGTGATTGATATGTCTTATATGTGGTTGTTGAACGTTTATGTGTGGGACATGTAATGTAATGATTATAAATTAAGTTCACATATAATTGAGGTGAATTTATAAAATACAATTGATAATAAATGTCCAACATGCATTATTAGGTTATATGAATTCAATGTAATTGATATGTCCTATATGTGGTTGTTGAGGTAGTGGGCATAGCAACTCAAACATGATAGTTAAGATATCAACTCAATCATGTTTATGTTAAACATAGATTTTATTATCATTTGTTATTTAGAATATGGATGAAGGAAGTTGTCCATCCACACACATATAATAAGACATATTAATCATATCATCTTCATCTAACTTAATCACATGATGTACATTCACAACAATTGAACTTTATGAATTCACTTTAATTATATGTGAATTCATTTTATAATCATCACATGTCTCACACATTAACATTCTCACAAGAAATTTTATGTAGTAACCTTGACAAGTGACTAACACATTACACAAATTAGTATAAATACATTCCAATGTATATAACATTGTATTATCTATCAATATGAACACTTAATGAAAAAAATCTCTCTAAATATTTTAACCCAACATCAAAGGGGATGGAATTTAAGTGGTGTGTTGCACCAACATCAAAGGGGATGGAGTTTAAGTAGTATGTTGCACTTTAACTATAGTGTTATGATATATTTGTTTGTCATGGTTGAAAGTCATATCCATTTGTTTGTTTTGAGTTAGTTATGTTATATATATCATAGAGCAAAGAAAGAAAACTCATGAAGAAAGGTCATTGTGTTAGTTATATCATATAGTAGAGAAGTAAAACTCATGAAAAAACTTGAATTGAGAGCCATTTTCATGACCAATGTTTATATTGTTTTTCTTCATTGGTTGATAGTTTATAGTTTATTTTCTAAGTTTCTTTTTTTTTTTACTTATAAATTTAACCATTTAATTTACAAAACATTCATTAAATACAATTTATAAATATTTTAACTTTATTTATTATTTTTATTATTTAAACTTAATTACTTTTATTGTTATTTTTAATACTAATTATAAAAATATAATTAGTAAATGATTAAAAACAAATTTATTATTTAAGATATTAATTATGTACAATGATATACTTGATGTCCACTCTTGGCACGACATTTTCATTCGGAAACACATTCAACATATATGAGTTTATTTCATCCATATTTTAAGGGATAAGAACCACATTATTTCATCCATATTTTCGGATAAGAACCACATTTAATAGTTAATAGTTATGGGTTATGGTAAGTTAATCATTTATGGGCCCATTTAATTCATGTTTCACCCAATACGTAACTTGGCATTCATGTTTCTCCCAATAATGGACTTCTTATCAATAATGGACTTCATCATTTAAGAATCTCTTTCAACATTTATGAGAATTGACATCTTGCATGTAAAGTGTAAAGTTCGGTGGAACTTGTAACTCACTAAAGTGTGTAATCTCTATAGTTTGGATAAAGGTAGACCTAAAGTTATCTCTTTAATTTAGATACACGTGGGGTTTAAATAGTCCAATTTTGTATGTTATCTAAAGGTGATCTAAAGTTAAGGTTTTATCTCTTTAATTTAGATAAAGGTGGGGTTTAAATAATCCAATTTTGTATGTTATGTAAAGGTGATGTAAAGTTAAGGTCGGGTCTAAATAATCCAATTTTGTGTATTTAATAATATATTGAATTTGAAGGATGGAGTGAGTACATTGGTAATGATAAATGCGAAAATATATTTTGTGTTTTAATAATATAGTGAAATTTTGTGTATTTAATAATATATTGAATTTGAAGGATGGAGTGAGTACATTGGTAATGATAAATGCGAAAATATATTTTGTGTTTTAATAATATAGTGAATTTGGAGAAGTGAGTGAGTGAGTGAGGGAGTGAGAAAGGTAAATTAGAAAATGTATTTTATGTGTATAATAATATATTAAATTTAAAAGATGAAGTGACTACATTAATTAGTAATTGATAAATTGATATGTGTATTTTTTTTAAATTATTATTTTTATTTGAAAACTAAATGGAGTGTATAAGTAATTAGTAAATTTGAAAATGTATTTTTTTTAATTTAAAATCATCATTTTTATTTAAAATTGAATGAAAATTACAAATTTTTTTAGGTGTATATTGTATTGACAAAATTAATATTACATGGTAATGTACATTTCATTTTTGTCTCATTAAAAAATGGTTCTCCATTTTGCAATTTTTCCCTTCTTTTTTTTAGTCTCATGTCATCCCCTAGGGAAAGATTCCACAGTGACTAAAAGCAATTCATAAATTGATCTTCAAGCACTACTATGATAATGATGCATTAGAGAAAATTTGAGGTCTAAAATGGGTGGATGGTCATAATTCATATGAGGAATTGGAGAGATGAGGGTGATATGTTGGGCTTAGGTAAGAGCAAGATTTAAGCATTATGAATCTTCAAAACCACTAGCTTTCATATCTTTAAGCACTACTATGATAAGGATGAATTAGAGAAAATTTGAGGTCTAAAACGGGTCTTATACAGAAAATAATAAAATAATAGTTAAAATAATAAAAAAAAAGACTTATGATTTTTCAAAGGGAAAGAAAGAAACCTACTTTTTATAATCTTATTTTCAACTTATCCCCTTATGGGATTCCTCAAATTTCAAGTGTAGGCACTCATAGAATGAAGAATTAAATTCCACATCCGAAGAGTACCCATTGTGCATATTTTTGATAGACACATACTGAGATAAACTGGAAATACACACAAAAAAAAATGTGTTTATATCAAAATTAGCAATGGTAAAAAAAAAATTCATGCATTTCCAGTTTATCTCATCATGGTTCTATCAAAAATATGTAGAGTGAGTACTTGTTGAATGCAAAATTTAATTCTACATCCAAGGAGTGCTTGAAATTTGAGTAAACTTATAAGAAGATAAATAAAAAATACGATAAAAAAAATAGTTTTATTTCTTTCCCTCCAAAATTATTTACCTCAATGGTTCACATCATCATCTTGAATCCTATTGGTTCTTTTAAAATTGATGTTGATAGCACATTTTTTGTTTAGAGACCCATTTTTTACCTCAAAATTTCTCTAATGGCAATGAATTATCTTCAATAGGGATGACAATGCCCTTTGCTCTTGTTATTTCTCTATCGAAGTCTTATGAAACCCCTTCTCTAGGAGTGGTTGCATTGATGAGATGGTGTTACTTAGTGGCTCCAATGCATCGTGATATTTTTTTTGTGATGCATTTCTTAGTGGTATTCCTTCCATGCCTCTAGGACTTAGAGTAAGAAGATGTTGTATGTCCAACTTAAAAGTAAGATCTAAACCTGAATGCAAACTACTTATAGACCAATTTTTGAATCCACACATAGTATGCAACTTCTAGTTGGATTTCTTCTAGTAATTCATTGAGGAAGTTGATTTCTCTGCAAATTTTGGCATATGAGGTGGGGATGTGCAATTTTTGTGTTTCTTCATGTCAAAAGTGAAATTTTCCAAGCTTGTTCTTGATTGTGTGTAGTGATTCAAAGCATTGGAAATGTAGAGAGAGGTAAGGAGTTAGACCTACATCAAGGAAAAAGATAGGGATTTCATAGAGATATTGAAGAAATAGTGCCAAGACTTCAAGCAAAGTCTAACTCATCCATAGATCCAAGGCTATAAATACAATATGAGACTCCTATTCATAGAAAAGTTGAACTTGATAATATAGAAACCTCAAGGCCATGGAAAATGTATGCTTCTTTCAAGAGATGGGGCTTCTAGGCATGGGAAATCCACACGTGGAGATTGATTAAACTAGATCAAAAACCAAATGTAAACTAGTATATTAGACCATGTTCTTGGAAAATTGCATTTAAACTAGTGCTTGCTTATTCATTAGAATGGAGGGGGTGAATGTCACCTTCTTCATTATGGGATGGCGTGAGAAGGGTTGACTCTAAGGGATTTTTTAAGATAGAGTGGAGCAGGTGATTACTTCCTTGAAAGAGGATGAAACTACCTTTGCCAAAGAAGCCTTCATAAGGATCTGAAGTCTTCGATGTTTCCTTGGGTGATAACTTGCTAGCATTTCCATCCATGCTAGTGAAAGGGATAGATCTAGGTTCTAAAGTATTGTAAGAGAAGGAGAGAGAGACATATCAAATCAGAGAAGAGCTCTTCAAAGCAATGCAATGATAGCCATTATCTAGAGAAGTCAAATCTTTCATAGAAGAATCCATGGATGTCATATCCTTGTAGGATGGTCGCAGGTTCAAACATATAGCTAATACAATTCATAGTACCTGTGGTAAAGACTACTCAGTCAAACTAGTCACAAATCCTTCAAGCATATTCAAACCAAAAAAACCATTTTTAAATTATCGACCTTAAGAAGTCCACAAACTACACATTATCTACTACTACATTAGAAGTCCTAGTAACTAGCAGTGCTTACTATGTAACTTGGTCTTCATCTCTTTTCCATTTTGAACTTTCGGCAAAAGATTCATTGACAAATTATGTCTTCGTAGCTCCGTTATGTAACATCTCTTGACTAGAGAACACATTATATTCATTAATATAATTGAGAAATTTTCGAGTTGGGAAAAACAAAAAAATTATCATAGAAAATAAACCTTCATAAATAATGAGAAAATACACATTTCTTATTATTAAAACTAATCAATTTATTGCAATTTTATATTTTATTTATACATAAAAGACATCCATTTTTTTTGCAATTTTATTTAGGCTTTGTCTAACTATTCTACGAAATGGCTTTTTCATTGAAATTCGACGACATAAATATGCACAAAATCACTATTTTTTGTTGTTTAAAATCCATTTTTGAATGCAGAAATGGATTCAACATGCTAAAAAATCCCTCGGTGCTTGGATTATATAGAATTTCTCGTTAGATTTCGGGCAAATGTCCCCGGAAAATATTTTGTAGAACCTTTAGACTACTACTTTTATTTATGCACAAAACATATCCAACTTTTATACATAAAGGAGAGAATGAAAATCACATTTTTCATAAAAACTATTGGGAAATCACATTCCTTGATCAAATTTGAAGAATTACTCTTAATTTCAAGTTGAAGGGTATACATTCAGTGAACCCTTCCTACTTTTAATTTCAAGTTGAAGGATATATATTCACTCAATCCTTCCTTGATGAAAATTTGAAAAAGTGATTGCATTTTAATTCACAAAAATAAAACTAGGTACACTTTTCAAAAATAATACTAAAATAAAATATTTCCCTTCCAAATATTTAAAATGTTAAATTTAAATCATATCAATGTGTATTTGCATTTATTATGGACCAGCTTCCACGATGAAACCAGAATCTGTATAAATCACCCACGCCCACTAGAAACGCGTTAAACATAAGGGTAAACTAACAAAGCCACAAATTCATGGCTGGTAAACGCCGAAAGGACAGCTTGGAGTCGGAAGGAGTTGGCTGGAAGGAGGCAGTGTGTCCAGAACGTGGCTGGTGAAAGTCAAAGGTTTAGGTTGGCCTAGAAAATGAAACCCTAATCACTCATACGTGGCAATCAACTAGCCACCATAATAAATTTTAAATATGATTAAGTAAAAGTAAAAAAATAAACATGTAAACTGATGTCTTTATAATGGTGAGGAAGTTGGTGGTTGAAATCACAACCATTGATTTATTGAGACTACTAAGAATATTCCATCAATATTTAATCTTGTCCATACAAAACTGATTAAACACTAAAAACCTATTAAATGTGTCCATGATCAATAGGTGTACACCTTTCGACTTAAATATAAGAAGAAATGTTATAAGTTATAACGATAGATTGATAGATTGAATGCCAATAGCCAGTTGGGCTACAGCTTTTGCTTTTGTTGCTGTTGCTTGCGTTAAAGGAAAATCAAATCCAAAAGCCCTCACTCTCTGGACTGTGTATCCAAAAGCCCTCACTTTCTGGACTGTGTATGAGTGTCAGATATTCAACCTTTTTTTTATTCCTATCGTGTGTCCCGCTTCTGAATCTGTAATGGTTATGAATGATGCTTCCAAGGGTTCTTATCGTCTCCAGAAGAACCGTTAGTAAGAACAAATTCGTTGATTTCGTGGGTAAGTATGTCGACTACGCCCTTTTCTTATTAATTCATCAGTTGATTTGCTGCAGGACATTTCCCATTCTTGTGCTCCATAATGATCTCAGAGATCTTAAATTTTCTCTGCTTGTACCCCCTTGACAGAGAACCCAATTCATTATTTTTAAATTTCAATGTATCGCACGCCCTTCACTAGCAGAAAAAATGGAGGATGAAATAATAATTAGGATGGAAAGTTGTGCGTGCAGGAGAATACCACCTGGATTTGATAGTGAACCATGGAGCAGTTCCAGTAATTGTACCGAGAGTTCCAGGAGTAGAGCTGATGCTAGAGAGCTTTGAACCCATTCATGGAGTCCTCCTCTGTGAAGGCGAGGACGTTGATCCCTCTCTATACGATAACGAGTTGTGGAGATTCTCTTCTGAAGAACTTGAAGAAATTATGAGATTGCACAGCAGCGATACTGCCATAGACAGATCCAAAGATTGCATAGAAATGCAGCTTGCACGACGCTGTGTAGAGAGAAATATACCATATTTGAGAATATGCAGAGGGCCACAGGTTCTCAATGTGGCTTGCGGGGGACCTTATATCAGGTAATCTAATGGTTTTTATCTTCCATACCAGGTAGACAAGTAGACTGTACCATAAATACTGAAACTTTGCACGTTTTGTGGTACTGTACAGGATGTAGAGACAGAACTGTTTAAACAATTAGGCATTAAAGTTAGCCTTAGGTTGAAGGTTTTACTAGTAGGTTGAAGGTTTTATTAAATGATGAATTTTCAAGAGATATTTGTTAGAAATTAGGTTAGAAATTATTGAATTTGTAGATTTGAGTGATTATTTCTGTATAATCTAAATGTCCTCAGAATTTTTCACCATGTTGAATTCATTTATACATTAAAAATGGATTTTGAACAACAAAAAAATAGTGATGGTTCATTAAAGTTTAATGGTGTGGATCATCTTGTGGTTAATAGCTATTATCACCAGGTATACCAATCATCATACAAAAATACGGATTTAGAAAATAATGGATTAGACTAGCACAGTCGCTAACTTGCTGCTGGTGAACGCCGAAAAGTTTACAGCTGAGGAAATCTGAGGTAGAGGAAATGCGTGGACAGTTGATTAAATCCATGATAGCATGGAAACGTGGCTTGTCTAATACGTGTAATTTCCAAGTGGTAATCTCAAAGGTTAATTATTTAAACGTGACAATCATATGATATTACAATAATTTCTTAAAATGATTAGATAAATGTTCAAAAGTAAAATATATTTTTTATCCTCCCAAAAATTTTAATAAAATATATGAAATTTTTTAAAAAATATCTCTAATTTTTTATTTATATTATTGATCTTCAATTTTTTAAAAACTTTTAAGCTCTTTGGGAAAAAAATGTCACTCCTTTTGTTCGTTAAGGAGAAGCACTATGAGTGAGACACGGTTATAACGATTGAGGGACAGAGCGAGGAGGATTGAGGTAAAGAAATAAGGAATAACCAAATGTAAGAAATATGACCGTTAATTTCATGTTCCTTTTCTGAAATATCAGTTAGAAGTATTTATGGTAAAGTATAAGGGTATTTTTCAGGGTTGTCAATATCTATTTTATTATGCAGCATTGAATGTTAAGGTGAGTGGTTTATAGACTGTTGGATTTGAAAGAAATTTAGATTGGATAGCTTATAAACCATTGAATCTAAAAGCAATTCAGATTTAACTTTCTATAGATTACCAGCCCCAACATTCAATGCTGCCTAGCAGTGTGGATATTACTCCAATTTGGTAGTCAATATCCACCCTTTTACTAGCATTTGAATGTTACAGCTGGTAGCAGAGCAATATTCAGCAATATCCACCTTGCTAGGCAGCTTTCCCCTTAATGGTCTATAAGACAAGATTAAATAATATAAGGATTAAATGCCCCCCTGATGGTCTATAAGACAAGATTAAATAATATAAGGATTAAATGGCTAATTGTGTTCTTCAGGTAGCCCAACAATATCAAGCAATATCCACTCTGCTATGCAGCATTCCTGAGGATTAAATCACTAACTATGTCGTTCAAGGAATACCTTGTGGCCATCGGTTTAAAAGAAAATCACGTAAACCTCTCCCAAATAAATCAAGTGAATCTTCAAAACTCTGATGGCTTAAGTCACTCGTTAAGAAATAATGTCAATAATTTGTCACTGATCAGCAGGCCGGGCTATGAAGTCATTCATTTGCAGGTTTAGAGACAACCTTTACGTGTAAGAAAACATGTAATAATAATAATTTAGTTTTGTAATCGTAATAATAATAATAAATATTGTGTAAAACAGATTGAATCTATTTTTTCTTCTGAGGTACAATGAGATTTGAATCTATTTTTTATTCTGGGGGTACGATGAGGTTTGTATCTTGTATGAAGTTATTGCAGGTTGTTTTAAAAAAGCACATGATCTCTGTTTTATAAGAGGCTATCTTCTTCAAACTCTGATTTAAGAAAAAAAATTAACGCTACAAAATATCATTTTCCTCTTTAATGTTGTATTACAATTGTTACTGCTACTTGGTAGTATAATCTGTTCTATTCATACAATGCCCATTCTGCAGCGAAGGTTCTGTACGATGATCAAACCCAGATGCAAAAGAGAAGTACTGAAACAAATACAAATTCAGGTAAGAAGAGAATTTTGCTATTACTAAGAAGAGAATGTCTGTCCACCAACACACTGACTATCCATCTGGCTGATAATCATTTCCAACACTACTGATAGTCTTCATGGCAATCAGAACAATGTCATTCAATAGAACACAATTGTGTCTATCTATAGTAGTACACAACTACTATCTAGTGGTACACAACCACATCAAGTAGCACATGGTTACTTAATCAGTGACGCATAGTCACAACCAATGGAACACATCCACCATAGTAGCATACATCTACTTTCCAAAGACATGCAGTCTCCACAACAATCATATCATCTGATATCAACCTGCATAAAACAATATCATAATATAAACTGAGTCATATGGACCATTCTTCCATTCACATATGTGATATCTGGAAGAGCATCTACCCTCAGAAAGTAAAACATCAACCATGGGCTATCTGGACTATTCTTCTCAAGCACAGAAGAATAATTGTCCCTGATTTATGAGCCTAGACCATTCACCTAACTGGGCCATTCCTCCAGCACTAGTCATAGTGCAACCTGGAGAGAATGAGTCTTCCGTAGGGAATGTATGTCCCTGACTGCTGAACCTAGACCATTCACCTAACTGGACCATTCCTCCGGCACTAAACATAGTGCAACCTGGATATAATGAGTCTTCCCTAGGGATTGATTGTCCTGCAGCAACCTCCAAAATAGACCATTCTTTGAAACTGCTCACAACTGTGAACTTCGAAAGAATGACTATCTGACGAGGCAGACCATTCTACTTGACCACTACTTAGAGTGATTGTCAAAAAGAATGATTGTTCTAGACCATTCCCCCACACTGGCCACAAGGGGAATTATTGTTTATGGTACATCAACAATCTATCAAACCATTTTCATTACGAAAATGACTGTCTGATTTGGAACATTTTCCAAATTGGAAAATGAGTGTCCGTTAGAAATCTCAAACCACTTTCCGAACTGGAAAGGAACTGCTCATCCTGGACCATTTTTCAAACTGAAAAATGGTTGTCCATGAATCAATAACATATCAGTGCTCCCTCCCAACATAGGAGTAATCTCTTCCTTTTTCAATAAGTAATTCGTCTCCACGAGCCCTAGCTTGTTTCTTGAGTACGCAAACTTTTCATCTTGGATAGAGGCTTTACCAAAATATATGTTATCTACTCATCTGTGGAGATATATTGGAGAACCACTTCTCCTTGCTGGACTTCATCACGAAGAATATAATGCTTGATCTCAATGTACTTCAGTCTGTCATGGAACATTGGTTTTCTCTGAAGGCTTCATATACCTCTGATCATTACAATATATCATGGTCGAATTCAACACTTATGTTTTCCTACTAGCTCATGACATCGTGGTAAGGCTCAAACTGAAACATATCCAAGTAGCACTTCTTGTGTCATCATGAGAGTTTTCCATGGATTAGCAATCCATCATCCCAGACTTCTGAGTAACTATTCTGATACACTATCTCTGTCATAGAAAGTTTTCACCACGTTTATGTTGTATATGAGATACTCTGCACCAAGTTGTTTGAATCCATACAAGGTCTTCTTATATCTGCATACATGGGTCTCTTTCTGGTATACCTCAAAACTTTGAGATTGTTTTACACAAGATTTTTCCTCAAATGCTCTATTGGGAGAACAATCTTTTACAACCAACTTATGTAAAATTCAATCCATGGATACTGCAAGAGATATAATAGCTCAGATAGAGGTGTATCTGGTTTACGGGAACAAGTTGTTATCATAGTCTTCTCCTCCTTATGGAAGAACTTCTAGTTTTAAATCTCGCAATCCTTCCATTCATAACCCTTCTTCACAATTCTTACATATATTGTTTTTCATCATAACTTCCATTTCTTTTGCTTGATTGCTTCTAGTGGGTTCAAACCAAGCTAGTAGTCTTGTGATTCTCGGTATAATAACTGGTTGTTCTGGATTTTCTTTCTCTCTTGGAATATTCATGTTCTTCCTCATGTATTTCTTTAGCTCTTGGGTCCATGGAGTTTTCTATATATTCCATGCCCTGAAGGTTCCAACTTCTTCCTTTCATTATAGGATCATGGATGTAGATGGACAACCAAGGATACTTTAAGGCTTCTTTTCAAGGAAGACTTCTTCTAGAGTCAATCTGAACACATGTTGTTTATCATGGCTGCTACTTTCAATTGGAACATGGACATATACTTAATAATCCTCAATGGATCATATCATTTAGTATTATCTCCCTCCTAATCCTTGCTTCATGCATGAATGCATGCTCTTCTCTTGGAATTATGTAATCAACTCCCTCCATCTAAGAGAGTCCACGTTTCCGTCTACATTCTTATTGCCTTCTGCAAGGTGTCAAAAGTCTTTTTCTAATTTCTTCCTGGTTACTGACTTCTTTCTGTTTTGACTTCTTCTGGGTTTTCTTCAAGTTTGATTGTGATTTTGGTTTATCTTGCAGTAGTTACTTATGTAATAGCTTCCACAGGAATTGTTACCAAGGATTGTCAATGTACTTTATCTTTTCATGTGTATTGCTTGACTTGTAGTCATCGTGATAGCAATCCTTATCTTTTTATTCTTCCATAGGTATTGTTTCACTTGAACATCTTATCTTCTAAGAAATAGATATGCAAGATATGTACATAAACTATGTAAACATGGTATGTGCAAGAACTATGAAAAATATTGTTACCTTGTTTTAGAAGAAGAAGTTTGTTTTATCCTGCTTGGCCTTCTTTGAGGGTTCCCTTTCTTCGACAACCGATGCTTCGTGTGTTTCTTTCCTTTTTTTTTAACTCAGGACAATGATTCTTGTAGTGACCATATGTTCGACAGTTGAAGCATTGTATTTTTGACATATCTTTCGTTTGATTTGGTTTCTTCCTTGAGTCAAACTTCTTCTTATTCCTAAATTTATTGAACTTTTTCCTTTGGAATTTCTCTTTCGCACTAATCCTTGATTCTTCTTGTGCACAACAATTCCAAAGTTTTTCAAATGTGGGATACTCCTTCCTTGTGTTCATGCTTGCGGCAAATGCATCCCATGTCTTGGGAAGACCATTGAGTACAAATTTACCAGTTCCTTCTCTGAAATGATTTCTTCAATAGTTTGTAGTTGATATATTAACTGAGAGATTCTCACAAAGTACGATGGTATGTTGTCATAATCATTCATTTTCACGTCACGGAGCTCATTCTTCAGACTCATTACTTGTCCAATGTTTCTAACTAAGAAGAGGTTAGTTAGGGCATCATACATATTCTTAGATGAGTCAAGATGAGAGATGTAGGGTATCAAGTGATCTTTTACAGAGTCCACTATGATACTCATGGAATTGATGTCATTGTCCTTGAAATTCTCCATAATTGCAATGTTCTGAGGTTCCTTCTCTTTTCCTTCTTCAAATTGTGGTTCCACAATCTTTCCTTTCACGATATCCAACAATTTATTCTTGGAAAGGATGAGGTCAATCCTTTTCTTCCATGCTCTGAAGTTAGAAGCCCCTTCTAACTTGTTTTTTTACTTCATAGAGTAAGTCATGACTTCTTTGACTTGATCAACCTTTGACTTTGACAAAAAACTCAAACTTGGTGTTCTAGCTTACTGAGAGTATCAGGAGGTGCTATGGGTTGGGGTGCACTAGGCTATTGAAATTTGGTAATCTCTTCACTTAAGGTGCCTCAACAAGAGGGTTAGGGTTTTGTTGTTGCAACAAAAATTGACTGCAACTACAACTATAACTGAGAAAATCCTCCCAATCTATCTTCGGTTAGACTGTCCGAAGATAGTGTGGGACCATAACCTGTTTGAAAATAATAGGTGTGCTCGTTTAACCATAGACAATATAGCAATAGTGTCACCCAACCATAGGCTGAAGCCACCCCCGAGCACCTTAACCTTGACAGAGAATAGTTCTAGAAGCAAACCCTAGGCCTAATAGCCAATCAATGTAGTGTACCTCTCTCCAGAGCTAGCACACAAGGCAGAAAGTCCAAACCATAACCAATAGAATGTCCAAGCCTAAACTGAGAATGCAGGTTGCAGTCACTGCAACTACAACTACTCTCTAGACTTGCGCACTTACTCAATTTCTGTAGTGCACACTCTTATATTTCTGCAGTTATGAGTTGTGTGTGTCAAATGAGATCTGGCGCCCTATATTTATATTGTTCTCTTTAAGTTGTCTGGTTTGACTTCTACTTCTGGAGGCTAATAAATCAATAATAAATATTATCTTGAGCCGACTTGCCTCCTAGGGTTATTATCCATGCTTTAGGGTTTCTTCTTTCTTCCCAGAATATTTTATTCTTGTCAGGGTTACACGTGGAAGTTAATACCTCCCGCAGTTACCATAATATCAACAGATATTAGTTTCAATTAATTAAATAGTTTTTGTTGGACTATGAAGTATTTTATACTTATTAATTATGTATTTATACTCTAGTGTATGTAATGTGTTAATCACTTTATCAAGGTTGTCACATTAAATCACTTTTCAGAAAGTTCATGGGTGGGACATGTAATTATTATAAAAGTGTATGTTTGGTACATGTAATTATTATAAAGTGAGTTTATATATAATTGAAGAGAATTGAATGCATAAAAGGCAATTGCTATTTGCTAATGAATGTGTAGCATGTGTCATTAGGTTATATGGAACCAATGTGATTGATATATCTTATATGTGGTTGTTGAGGTAGTTGAGATATCAACCCCATCATAGTAGTTGTAGTTGAGATATCAACTCAATCATGTTTATGTTAAATGTTTTTTTTATTATCATTTATTATTTAGAATATGGGTGGAGGAAGTTGTCTATCTACACACACATACATAAATAACAACCACATATAAGACATATCAATCACATCAGCCCCATCTAAATTAATGACACATGATGCACATTCACAATAATTGAATTTTATGCATTCATTTCAATTATATGTGAATTCACTTTATAATCATCTCATGTCCCACACATTAACACTATGACATAGGATTTTGCGTGGAAACCTTGACAAGAGGCTAACACATTACACAAACTAGTGTAAATACTTTCCAATGTATCATAAATTAATATGAGAAAGATATGAACACGTGTTCAAGAAACTATCTCTCCAATTATTTTAGTCCAACATCAAAGAGGGAATGGATCTTGAGGGCATTGTTGAGAGTTATGTCCATTTGTTTGTTTTGATCAACTGTGTGGTGAGATATTCCCATTCAAGAGGTCATTATTATGTTATCGATATCATACAATTGTAGTAGAGGAAGAAGACTCATGAAGAAGCTTGAATTGAGAGTCATTTCCATGATAAGTGATTATATTGATTTTTTCATTTGTTGATGGTCATCTTATATGTGGAACATGTGATGTGATGTTTATAAAGATTCATCTTAACTTCATATCTATCATGCATCAAGAGAGATCAAATTTCTCAAGGTGCAAACCTTCCTCAATTTTTTTCAATCTAAAAAATGTTTTCACCTTGAGGGACTTGATCCCTCTCCTTGCATAATAGATCTGGAGTTAATATGGGTCTACACCGGTTCTTTTTTTTCCAAGGAAAAAAATATTTATATTCATAAGGGGTGAATATACATATTCCTTGCCTAAAAAAAGCAAGACTTTTTATGCTTTTATGCACTTTGCAACCAACCTTCTTACAAAAACATACAACGGTTTTCTTAACCAGCCTATACATATTCACTATTGTTCGGCCCAAACAAATTTACATAGCTACAAAATACAACATATATGTTATTTAAACAAAATGGAGGACCATTGCATCGGCTAGAGGTGGAAATCCATATATTGTGTTTCCTCATTATCGAGGAACTCAAAGTAACCAAATGCCCCCACTAATAAGGACAAATCCTCAAATAAAGAGACAATTTTTTTTTTCATTTCTTTGTAGATGTGACAGAATGAGAGTCATTCTAATGAGTGAAGAGTACTAGAAATGTCCTGCAACAAAGGCTCCAACCAAACATCTATCACAGATGCCTTGTGGAGATCCCAATCAATTACCAACTTTGAATCTCCCATTATTTGAAGCTTCGAGACTCCTTTTCTTGAGGCCACCTCCAACAGGATACAAAGAGCTACAATTTTTTCCTTGTTATTAGTTCCCCTTCCTAGGGTGTATCATACATGGATGAAGTGATTTTGATAAAGATAGAGCACAACCCCAACCTCGCATACACTGGGGTGACCTTGACAGGCTCCATCAAAAAAGCCTCGTGGAATTCCAAAATCCAACTCCGACATGGAAAGATGTCTAGGATCCTTGATATATAGTTCAAAAATAAACTCTTTTGAAAGGTTCAAAATGATCCCAACTATTACTTCACGAGGGACATTTTTATCTGTAAAAATGCTAGAGTTCTGATCCCACTAGTTGTTGGAAACCAAAAAGCTTTGCATTCCTTCAAACCTCTTGACTACCGTATCTGCCAGCCAATCTTTTAGAATATATATATATATATAACCAATGTAGACCCATCTTGTGTGTTTGTGTGTGTGTGTGCACGCCATGTGTCAATTCCATGTTGAGCACCAAAGGAATTACACATCTTCTCATACTCAGTAGCACACCATTGAAATGTTTTAACCATAAGAATTTTTTTACTTTCAATTATGTTATGTATACTATATAAATTTCATATTGAAATATTTTACTTAAGGTGAACATTAAAATGTTTTATTTATGGTCAACATTGAAATATATTTTTGTTATTGATATTTTTTTTAAATTTCATGTGTCAACTCCATCTTAAGCACTTAAGGAATTACAAATATCCCTCATCTTAAGCACAAGCATGAGCCGAAGAGTTTTCAAATGGTGGATATCCACCAATGAAGTCTAAGGGGAGGTGAGAAGGTGTTTCTAGTTCTCATGGTGAAGGCCTAGTGGAGCTTTGATTGGAGGTGAAGGGGTGTAGGGGGTGATCTATGGAACCAAGAGCTAGACGATGACAGTTTCCAAATCATGGATGGTAGGTGGTCCAGCATAGGGATTTGTACATGAGTCATCCAATCTGATTGGGAGTACAAAGGACAAAGCACATGGAGGATGACGTCGTAGATTTCAATGTAAATGTTTTTGGGTTAGAGGAAATATTCCTATTTGACGAGGAATTCATTAGGATCAAAAGGTCATATAACATGTTAGGATCGGGATCATTGGATCTAATAGGGGCCGCGATCCAGGAAAAATTCTTATCGCATCAAATGAGATATCAAAAAGGGGAGGTGGGAGCATTAAAGACCTTCATCGGACACTATTCCACACGATTCTAGGAGAAACAAGGCATCATGGGGCTCCCCAGCACGGTCACATTCTTCTCTAGTGCATGTAGCGAGATCGTCGTTGGTGGAGACAAATTGCACTTGAAGGCCAATTCTTTCTTCCTCCCGTCTTTGGGGGTAATCCTCTCTTTCCATAGATGATCCATAGGTACGACTAAAATCCATAGTCCCAAGTCTTCCCTAAATTATGACTATTTGTTAAGGTCAAAGGTTAAAAAGGTTTTGATATGGAGCATGGAGGGGGTTTGTCCATGGATAAAGGTCCAATAGGTCATGGAGGTAGGAAATCCTTGATTTATATTGTTCAAAATAAGGTGAAGGAAGAAATAAGGAGCGGGAAGAAATATATTATCGTTCGATCTCTTAGAGCATGGAAGGCCCATGCCAGGAGTTCAAAATGATTGCTCTTTCCTTTAATGCTCGACGGGTTGGGGGAACCCCAAAATTCCTCACCTTAAAAAGGTTGTTTCAAGCATGAAGGTCATATTTCATCATGATTCAGGAAATTATGTGTAGCAGAGATAAAGCTACATAATCTTTTCAAAGTTGGTTAAAATATTGTAATTTTTTGTTTTATTGATTCAGTGGGTCTCTCTGGTGGTATTCTCTCTACTTGGATTCCATGGTATCGATCACTTTCAACCTCTCAGTTTCCCTCTAGAATAGTGGTTGATATGGAATAAATTTTCTTTAATTGTTCTTTCAGAATGATCAGTGTTTATGTGATGTATGCTAATCAGATTTAATTTTGGGAAGGTGTAAGTGACTCGAGTTTTATGAATTCTCAAAACATCATCTTGGGCAAAGACCTAGATTTTACCCTCTCTTTAAGAGAGTTTTGGGGTTCTCCTCCCTTCTTATATACCCGAGGAAATTTATTTTCTCATTGGATAGAAAAGAATCATATGATAGACATGGATCCCTCAAAATTGTCTCAAACATGGAGAAATGGTAGAAAAGGGAAGGAGGTGGTAGCTAAAATACTGGATGGGTTTCTTATTTAAGAGGAGATGATTGATAAACCGTGTTTTTTTAAATCTAGAGTGGTAGTAGGGGGGATCTCAGATCACATGCATATTTTGTTGGAGATCGAAAAAAAGGGATCTAGGTCGCCTTGTTTGATGAAGTTTAACTACTCGTGGCATATGGAAGAGGAATACAAAAGTCTAGTTTTGTCATCATGGACTCTGCTAACCAAATAATATGGTCGTTCATACATGCAACAATTCACTACCAACATGGATAAAATTAAAAAAGTCGTCTTTGCCTGGGAAAAATCCTTTAACCAGAAAGCTCGTGCTCACCAGAAGGAGGTGGAAGAAAATTTAGGATATCTCTTGATTGATAACCTTTACAATTGAATAATAATCAACATTATTTTATTTAATGAAAAAGAAGCAAGACTTATTATCAAAGGAAGAAATAAAATGGTGATTGAAGAGCAAAGCGATGTGGTTAAAAGAGGGAGATAACAACACAGTTTTTTCACAAATTTGCTAGCTACAGAAAGTTAGTCAACACAATTTTGGACATAAAGGATCAATATGGAAGGATAACTTCTTCCTTTGAGGAAAAAGATGAAGCCAAAAAAGTGTTATTTTCCAACCTTTTTAAAGAACCGGTCGGGTTCCCTATTCATGAAATTTTAAATGTCCTTAAGCTTTTTTCGAAGTTCATAATGGAAGAAATGAATGAATCACTTCTTGCAGATATTTATGAAAAGGAAATTCGTTCAACTTTGAATTCATTCCAAAAGTGTAAGATCACAGGTCCTAACATGCTAACTATTAAGTTTTATTTAGGCTTCTATGAAATGTTAAAAATGGATCTTCTAAAAGTGGTAGAATCTCAAAATTCTGACAAGATGTGGGGTTTGATTAATTCAATTTTCCTAGCTTTAATCCCAAAGAAGAAATATTTGGCTACCTTTGAGGAATTTACACCCATATCCTGTTGTAATAGAATATACAAACTAATAGAAAAGATAATCACAAATTTCCTTAAGCCTAAACTTAGTGAAATAATGTCGAAAGGGAAATATGCATTTCTCTATAAAAGACAAATCCATGATGCAGTTTTGATTACTCAAGAGGTTATGCATTCTATCAAAGCCCAAAAGCTCTCTTCTATAGTAATGAAGCTTGAACTTTCCAAGGCATATAATAAGGTAATCTAGATGTTCCTCAGGTTAGCGTTGATCCAATTGGGAATGAATTTAAAAATGGTCAAATGGATTATGGGGTGCTTAGAGTCTTCCTCCTTTTTTTTCTTATCAACGATTCTCCATCAACAAATTCCATGCATGTTATCTCGGGATTTGTTGTTGTGCAAATCCCAACACAAGGTCACCAAATTTTGTGTAACTACAAGAAATCCTACCACTATCACCTTAGTAAGAAATCCCCACGTTTTAGTGATGGAGGAGGTCCACCATAGGGGAGGATTCCCCAGTGACCTCAAGGAATAAAAGTAACAATTTTGTTAGGTCTGTGAAATGGATGAGGTTAAAAGGTGTTTGAGTACATGCCTGGAACAAGAATACTTATAATATATATCTATATGATGATTTACAAGTACAAGTATGCAAGTAATACCTCTTAAAGACACTAGACAGTAAAAAATGATATGGTTGTTGTACAATTGCAACAGTTAACAACAATACAACAACAATAGGTAAATTGTAACAGCAGAAAAATTACGATTCAAAATTGCAACAATTTAACATGAAAACTTAGCATTTACTCAGTACAACATCAACCAATGGTTATATGCAATTTCTAAGTATGTATGACCATCATTACAACAATGTATGCAGTAAATTAGTGTATGTTAGGATGGTTGTAGAAAAAATTTGCAACAAGAGCAAGTATGTTAGTGAATTAGCTTAAGCTAAGGTTAGAAAAGTTAGTAGAAATCTTGAGAGAATGAGATTTGAGATTTTGTTGATCACTTTCACCACAAGAGAGCTTAAATGATTAGTGCCTTAGGGCTATGGAGTCTTTTACAACATCAATACAATATGTTTGGAGATGATAGTAGCAAGATCTAAGAGGTAGGGTTTGAAATATAAGGTGCTAGCACATTAGGGCCTTAGATTTCAAGCCTTAAAGAGAAGGATTGCTAGAGTGCAAGAACTTTTGGGCTTTAACAACCTTTTCTCACTTCTTAAGTTCTTCAAATATGTCACAATCAAGAGTCTAGAATCAAACTCATAAAGTGCTAGCACTTTAGGGCTTTAGGAGTTTAACCGAGATAGGACTTCATTCACAAATTATGGATGAAGTTAACCTTGTGAGAGGATGAAGCACTTATTCTCCTCTCTTACAGTTTTACCAAGAAAAACATTCAATATGAACAAGTAAAATTTACCATAAACATTCAATAACATGAAATTCAATTGAAGAAATTTACTTAATTCACCAAGATATGACAAGAGAAAACCCTAATTGCAGCAAATTCATCCAAAAATCAGAAAAGAATGATCCACACTTGTCCTCCAAGAGATAGCGCGTGAGTTAAAAGAGCCAATAACCCCAATAGGGAGAAAATTTCAAACTTGTCTCTCACTTGTGTGAGAGAAATTGTGATGATAAAAATGAGCCTTGGTTAGCCATATTTATATGGGAAATCCTAGCCATCAAAAGAATCCAATGAAAAGTCATGCCTCTTCAATAAGAGGTTCGACCCCTTCCAATTGTCCTTTTTATTTATAAAATTCAAATTTACTTGAAATAAAACCCTAAAAAGGGTGACGTCGTTCCCTTCTAGAGTGACACTAGGCTCATAGGAGTGATGTCAAGGCTAATAATGTGGAACGTTGGGCCTTCAAAGGCCACATGTTACTCTCTCAAGTGTCTAGGTCCATGATACATGCCTCCTCCATCAATTGATCAAGTAATCCATCAAACCCTAGCTCCTAGGTGATGTCATGGGGTAGAAGGGTGACATATAGGCCTCCAAAGGCCAATGTCCAAGTGGAGAAGGGTGGAGTCTCATCCTCTATCCATGCCAAGATGCCTCCAAATGCAACATCCTCCATCATCAATGTGAAACACTCATCATCAAATGGTGCCCCATACGTGGGGTCTAACATCCATCGTGTGGGAAAGGTTCTGCCAAGACAAAAACGTACACCCTCCAAGGGTCCACAAGTCATATGAATCATGCCAAGTAATCCAAATCTAATAAGATAACCACCCAAACATGTGCATCAAAACCCCCTTTCAAACTAAACAAATGGTCAAAGACCTTATAAAATTTTCCTAATTTAGGTATGGGAGGGGTGTCAAGGTGCCCTATTGGGTTAGCCAATCCCCAAGTTAAGGGTGTTTCCTAAGGAGAACCTATATAAGTCATGTAGTGAGTGTGAGGTGGATTTAGGGAAAGAATTATAGGCATGGGGTTCTTGACATGCAAGGGTTTGTATTGTCTCATTTATGGGTTCCTTTGTAGAGGGTGTGTTGCCCTCCATCCGCAATGCAACATTTTTGCAAGCCCTTTTATTGTCATTGATTTATTAAGGTCCAAAACATTGAGTACTATGTGCAATGGAAAGTAAAGAATATCGCAATGCCACTTGAAACTAGAAACAAACATAATGCCATATGCAATGGAAAGTAATGGACACTACAAAATGTGTTTCCTCAACAAGCGGAACATTTATTAATTATGTGATTTCTTTTGCAAGTCCTTCATTTTTTGGAGAAGTGTTTTATTGTTCCCAGGACTTGAGGGAGAGCATCTAGAAGGATAATATTGGATTTTATTTTTTTCCATCTAAAACACCTTTGGGCCTTTAGCCCCTTCACCCCGTGAAGTGAGGTACAATCCCTTCTTGGTTTAATGGACCCAGAAACCCAGAAGATGAGGAAATGGAGGGGAAGAAGGATGGAAGGTGGTAAGTATGGACGGGAATGGTACAATAAGCCTTCAAGGAACTACCGAGTATAAACCCTTTTCCCTAGGGTGGCCAACTTGCTAGGACACAATGACAACCACCAAGGTGAAATTAGACAAAAGATATAATTTCTAAGAAATCATTCCATAATCAAGAAAGGATTCTTTGCAACATGTTCAAATTCTTCAAATAGTAAATTGAAACTTACCATGACACCAGACTTGTTACCTCATGAAGAAAGACATGTTGTCCTCTGGGACCAAATGGATGTAGTGGATGATACTATGTTATTAGTGATGAGTGGTGATAAACATGAATAGGGGGACCCTGTGGGATCTTATGCTCGATCTGACTCTTGGCACTCCATGACGGCTACATGTGGGCCTCGAGACATTATCTCCTTAGTTACCCCTAGACTGAGGGGGTAACATCTGGCTCCTACATGGGGACATGTGCTAATCGTAGAGAACATGAGAACCTCAACATCTCCTAGTATGGAATGTGCCTACACACACTTAAACAAGACATGCTGGGATATCGAAGGGTAGCACACTCACCCCTCATTCATATGAGAAAATATATCTCCTATAAAAAATCTAGAGAAAAATTAGAAAAGAAAATTGTTGACAATTCTAACATATCAATATGAGTATGCAAAACACAATAATGTAACATAACAATATGTAATGATGTAAGAAAGGAATATGTAAATCATAAGCATGTATACAACTATATTGCCATGACATGCATGATACAACATATATACAATGCAATGCAAGATGTAAATGCCTACTTTAACCTACCTAATCTATGCTATTATAAATTATAGATATAACCATATAACAAGTAGAACCATTCTAGCATTGTACCATAATGTCTACCTATGTGCTTCATCATAAACTATCATAAAGATAAATCTAGCACAAAAGCAACATGAGTTAGAACATGCATTGTATCATAACTAATCATAAATTCTAACTCATGGAGGCGGGAGGGAGGTACAACATCATGCCAAGTCACATTCCCACGAGAAAAGATCAATCCATCTATGAATAGGGTTTTGACAATATATAGACTCATAAGGTTGGATCAAAGGGTCAGAAGTTTGACTAGCTTGGATCTTATCACTCCTAGAATCCTAAGAATGGTATGAAAAAGAATCTGGAGGATGACAGACAACTACTCAAGGGAGGGTTGAAAGATTGAGATGTCAAATTTCTTCTTAAAGCATCCAACCTACTCATAAATTCTAAGAAAAAAAGTTTCCTCGGAGACAACCTTGGATAAGGAATGTGTTTCCCAACTGCATCCTTAGTGGCATAGTGAGATGAAGGAAAAGAGGAAAGATGGAAAATCTCATTACAAAAATCCCACTCTGGGATAATCATGTCCTTACCCTCATCAAAATTGGAGCACAATGGTGGTTGAAAATGTTCTTCATAGAGTAAATCTAAGTGCTCAAAAGAACACGTATCAAACACCCAGGCAATGACCAAAAATCATCACGAGGATGCTGCAAAAAGTCATCCCTAGGTGGTTGGAACAAATTTGTAATCGTGTCATCTCCTTGCTTCCAAACATCAGAATCAGTAACAATTGCATATGGTTGTTGTAAAGGAAACAATTGAAAATGACCTTCAATATCATAAACAATATCTCCATCATGACCAATCACATCTCATTTATGTCTCCCAGCATGTATAAATTCATCAATAGTCACATCATCATATTTATTATAGCATGAATGGTTTAACTCATCCAAGGGTTCCTTTAGCACTCCTTCACTTTCTTAATCATAGAATAAAGCATCATCAAAGTCTTGGAAAGAGAAATGACTTACCACATTCTCTTCTTTTTGTGAAAAAGGGATGGAAGCTTGGATGACTTCATCAAATGGAGGAGAAAACATTAACACTTTGTCTTCATGAGAAAACTCTTCTTCAGCATCATATTGTTCTTCAGTCAAGATTGTGTTGCCTTCAATAGGATCATGAAGAAATTCCTGCTCCTCTTCAAGGGATTGGTAACCCTCTTCAGAATATCTTCTTCCTTTGGTTCTTGGTATTGAGAATGGTGCACTTCCCTGAGATCTTCTACAATCTCAATGGTGAACCCTTCATCCTCAAGGACTATTGTGATATTTCAAAGGACATCTTCATATGCCTGGCATTGCGGTTTAGAAAACTCAAGAAACCTATTTATGAGATATGTGAAATAGAATATACCCTTTGGTTTGCAACAACTCTTGATCCATTCTTGTATAAATGATGGAAATGAAAGTATAAACATTTTTACCAGCACATCTTCATGTCCAGCTTCTATATCACGTATATACTTCAAGAACTCTATAACGTGAGTAATGGGAAAGCCTCTGAATCTTGGAGAGTATGTGGGTATCCCAAAAAACTTTCAAAATAAATAGAATGATACATTTTCTCCCAGGGTACCATGATTCCATTTCTTGAAAATATCACAAAGTTGAGAGTAGGATGGCATCTTGGAAAATGTCATTGGAGTCGTCATATGATCCATTTAGGATCATCAAAGGAAGGTGAGGGAACTAATCTCATTGAAGTCTCCAGGTAATCTTGTAAGATAGGGATTCAGGAAAAAGATTACCAAAATATGTATCGTTGAGGAGAATGACTCAATCCTCCCTAACAATGGTGCCAAAATGTTATCTCGGGATTTGTCATTGTTCAAATCCCGACAAAAGATCGCTAAATATTGCATAACTACAGGAAATCCTACCACTATCAACTTAGTAAGAAATCCCCATGTTTTAGTGATGGAGGAGGTCCACCACAGGGGAGGCTTCCCTGGTGGCCTCAAGGGATCAAAGTAGCAAGTTTGTTAGCCAAGATTGTTGCCCCCTCTCTTGATGACCTAATGATAAGTCTAGGTGTGTGAAATGTATGAGGTTAAAATGTGTTTGAGTACCTTCCTAGAAAAAGAAAAATTATAGAATATATATGATGATTTCCAAATACAAGTATGCAAGTAATACCTCTTAAAGACACTAGACATTGAAAAATGCTATGGTTGTTGTAAAATTGCAGCAATTAACAACGCTACAACAACAATAGGAAAATTGTAACAATAGAAAAATTACACTTCATAATTGCAACAATTTAACATGGAAACTTGGAATTTACTCAATAGAACATGAACCAATGGTTATGTGCAATTTCTTAGTATGTATGACCACCATTACAACAATGTATGTAGTAAATTAGTGTATGTTAGGATGGTTGTAGAAAATTTTTGCAACAACAACAAGTATGTTAGTGAACTAGCTTAAGTTAGGGTTAGAAAAGTTAGTAGAAAGCTTGAGAGAATCAGATTTGAGATTATGTTGATCACTTTCACCACAAGAGAGCTTAAATGATTAGTTCCTTGGGGCTATGGACTCTTTTAGAACAACAATACAATATGTTTGGAGATGATAGTATAAATATCTAAGAGGTAGGGTTTGAAATATAAGGTGCTAGCACATTAGGGCCATAGATTACAAGCCTTAAAGAGAAGGATTGCTAGAGTGCAAGGACTTTTGGGCTCTAGAAACATTTTCTCCCTTCTTAGGTTCTTCAAATATGTCATAATCGAGACTTTAGAATCAAACTCCTAAAGTGCTAGCACTTTAGGGATGTAGGATTTTAACCTAGGTAGGATTTCCTTCACAAATTATGAATGAAGTTAACCTTCTGAGAGGAGGAAGCACTTGTGCTCCTCTCTTAAGGTTTTTCCAAGAAAAATCTTCAATATGAACAAGTAAAATTTACCATAAACATTCAATAACATGAAATTCAATTGCGTAAATTTACTTCACCATGATATGACAAGAGAAAACCCTAATTGTAGCAAATTCATCCAAAAATCAGCAAAGAATGATCCACACTTGTCCTCCAAGAGAGCGCATGAGTAAAAAGAGCCAATAACCCCAATAGGGAGAAAATTTTAGACTTGTCTCTCACTTGTGTGATAGGAATTGTGATGATAAAAATGAGTCTTGGATAGCCATATTTATATGGGAAATCCTAGCCATCAAAAGACTCCAATGAAAATTCATGTCTCCTCAATAAAACGACCAACCCCTTCTAGTTATCCTTTTAATTTACAAAATATAAATTTACATGAAATAAAACCTTAAAAAGGGTGATGTCATGCCCTTTTAGGGTGACGTTAGGCTCATAAGAGTGATTTCAAGGCTGAAAATGTGGAACGTTGGGCATCCAAATGCCACATGTGACTCTCTCAAGTGTCAGGGTCCATGCTACATGTCTCCTCCAACAATCCATCAAACCCTATCCCCTAGGTGGCGTCATGGGAAAGGAGGGTGACGTATAGGCCTCTAAAGGCAAGTGTTCAAGTGGAGAAGGGTGGAGTATCATCCTATATCCATGCCAATATGCCTCCAAAGGAAATGTCCTCCATCATCAAGGTGCAATGTTCATCATCAAATGGTTCCCCAGATGTGGGATCTAGCATCCATCGTGTGGGCATGGTCCTGCCAAGACAAACATGTACACCCTCCAAGGGTCTACAAGTCATATGAATCATTCCAAGTAAGCCACATATAATAAGAGAACCACCCAAACATGTGCATCGAACGCCCCTTTCAAACTAGAAAAATGCTTAAAGACCTTATAAAATTTTCCTAATTTAGGTATGGGAGGGGTGTCAAGGTGCCCTATTGGATTAGCCAATCCCCAAGTCAAGGGTGTTTCCCAAGGAGAACCTATATAATTCATGTAGTGAGTGTGAGGTAGGTTTGGGGAAAGAATTCTAGGCATGGGGTTCTTGACATGCAAGGGTTCATATTGTTTCATTTATGGGTGCCTTTGTAGAGGGTGTGTTTCCCTTCATTTGCAATGCAATATTTTTCTAAGCCCTTTTATTTCCATTAATTGTTTAAGGTCCAAAACATTGAGTACTATGTCCAATGGAAAGTAAAGAGTACCACAATGCCACTTGAAGGTAGAAACACACAGAGTGTCATATGCAATGGAAAGTAAGGAACATTGCAGAATTAATTTCCTCAACAAGCGAGACATTTATTAATTATGTGATTTCTTTTGAAGGCCCTTCATTTTCTAGAGAAGTGTTTATTGTTCCCAGGACTTGAGGGAAATCAAATAGAAGGATAATATTGGATTTTATCTTTTTCCAGCTACAACACCTCTGGGCCTTTATCCCCTTCTTCCCATGAAATGAGGTACAATCCCTTTTTGGGTCAATGGACCCGAAAACCTAGAAGATGAGGAAACAAAGGGGAAGAAGGATGGAAGGTGGTAAGTATTGACATCAATAGTACGATGACATTTCAAGGAACTACCCAATAGCAGCCCTTTTCCCAAGGGTGACCAACTTGCTATGACATATTGACAACCACCAAGGTGAAATTAGGAAAAAGATTAATTTCCAAGCAAATGGTCCAAAATTAAGAAAGGATTCTTTGCAACAAGTTCAAATGGTTCAAATATTAAAGTGACACTTACCATGACACCAAACGTGTTACCTCATGAAGCAAGACATGTTTTCCTTTGGGACCAAGGCGATATAGTGGATGTTTCTTTGTTGTTGGTGATGAGTGGTGATCAACATGAATAGGGGGGACCCTACGGGCGTTGCTACTCAATCTGACTCTGGACACTCCATGTCTGCTAGTTGTGGGCCTAGAGACATTATCTCCTTAGTTACTCCTAGACTGAGGGGGTAACAAGGCCCTCTAGAGGTTTATGCCAAGGGTGTCCATTATCACCTTTTATTTTCCTCATTGTTTTCGAGCCTCTTAGTATGCTTTTCAAAAACGCTCAGAGTAGGGGAATTCTAAAAGGTTGAAAAACCACCAGTTCTGAAATTCTTACTCATTTCATTTTCATTGATGATGATTTTAATTTTGGTGCAGGAAAAATTCAGGAATTTCATGCCTTGAGAGTTATTATATACTTTTTATGTATGGAAACGGGGATGCAAATCAATATCATTAAGTTAAATATTCTAGTTTTTTATCTACAAGTGGAAGTTCTGGAGCAACTTGATACTATTCTTCCTTATGCATGTAAAACAATCAAGGCAGGTCTCAAATACCTGGGTTTTGAGCTTAAACCCAACTCTTATCATCATGAATATTGGTTATGGATCATAAAGAAAATTCAAGCAAGGGTCTCATCATGGGCACATTGATGGTTATCTAGAGGGGGGCGGTTAGTTCTGATCATATCGGTTCTATGAAACATTCCTGTGTATTGGGCTTCAATAGTCAAAATTCCAAAAGGAATTTTATCCAAGATTGGGAAAATTTGTTTCCAATATCTATGGGTGGGACATAAATATGCAGGTGGGATCCCCCTAGTAAAATGGTCAAAATTGGCAATGTCAAATGAGTTGGGAAGATGGGGCATAAAAAACATTTTATGGTTCTATAGGTCTTTAATGGTTAAAGGTTTGTGGAGGTTAATTCATAATAAGTTGTTATGGGGCAGAGTGATGACTTCTAAGTATTTAGCAAGAAATTCTTTAGTGGATTGGATAAATATGCCAAGAAAGAATAGATCTGACAACTCTATATATTGGAAGGCGATGTTTGAAGCCTTTCCATTAATTGGATATTTCTTAATGTGGCAAGTGGGTAATGGTAAAAGTAGAAGGATTACAGAGGACCCCTGGGTGAATCCAGGTCGTGGTCATAATATATCCAACAAGTTTCTCTTCGAATTACATGATCAAGGTATTTTTACATTATGGGACGCTCAGTCGAGAGACCTCGACTTTATTAGGAGAAGTTCTTGGAAATTGACATACATTTTAATGCTCGAGGGGGATAGAGCATTAGAATGGCATGAATTTACAGGTCTACTACACTCATCCTTTACCAATTTACAGGAGGAGGAAGAATACACTATGTGTTGGGAAAGGAATGGAAAATCAGAGAGCTTCAATGTGAAGCTAGGATATATAGTGAATGTTGAGGAGGATTTCAATGGAGAACATAAATGGTGGTGGTCCTTTGTTTGGGGAACCCACGCCCCTTTAAATTCGAAGCTCCTTACCTAGTTGATTCTCAAAAATAAATTACATACCTGGGATAATGGCTTGAAAAGAAGGTGGATAGGCCCCAACAAATACGCTATGTGTATGGAAGAAATGGAAACAGTGCAACATTTGTTTGTTTCATGTTCTTTTGCATAGCAGGTATGGTTAGTGACAAAAAATGCACTCAAAATTTGGGGGCGCGCTCCCAATGGTGCTCTTAGTGAATGGTTAAAAAGGTGGAAGGTTGACGAGGAAAATGGGGGTATCATCTCTCTCTCAATTTTTATTTTTTATTTTCTCTAGTGGGTTCAAAATGTTTGTATTTTTCAGAACAATTTTATCCCTTTGGAACTTGTGGTAGGCCTGGCTACGAAGTTAACTCAATAATTCAAGCTCGAGACAAAAAAATATCAAATCAAGGAAGCCCTCAATGCCTGCATTAGTGGAAGGAATTCCTTGGGGGGTTTTTGATGGGGCATGCTAGGGGAACCCTCCATGCTATGGTGCAAGGGAAGTTTTATACATCTCTGGTTCTCATTTTTTCAAGGTTAGATTTTCTCCTGGTAAAGGAAAAATATGAAGGAGGATCTCTTTACTTTGTGGACCTTTGTATTTTCGATAAATTCCCTAAATCTAAGAAAGGTTCAAATTGTGGGGGATTCGAAGGTGGTCGTAGAATGGGTAAATGGGGTGGTTTCATCTTCAGGTTTTGAGGCTTGAGAATTTGATGATCCATATTTTCTCCTTTTTATATGATCTAGAGTGGTTCTCAATCACTCACATCTTCATGGAGATCAACACTTTGGTAGATGATTTATCAAAGGAATCTCTTGTGCTAGATGAAGGAGCTTTTATTATGCAAGAATTTTATGAAGGTCTCCTCACTAAGGAAATGCCTTTCCATCTTTAATCTTAGTTTCCAATCAAAACTTGTTGGATGTATTTAGAAAGGGGTAATTGAAAAATTGTGAAAGGGTAGTCACTTTTGTGATGAAATTCTGAAAGTATATGTAACGACCCATATTTTGGCCTTAGGAAGTTAGAACATTGTTGTTTAATCATCTCAGTAATTCAATGCTTAGCATTTGTTTGGAGTCAATTAGATTGGGTTAGACATTTTAGATGAGTGCATCCTAGCCTATTTATATGTTATATGATAGTATTCTTACTATTATAAGCTCATGACAATGATAGTTCTCTGATTGTTTAAACAGTAAAATTAAAATGTGAAATTTCCCATCATTTATCCTCTGAAACCTAGAGTCGTGGGATGGTTGTGTGAAGTCACGCTCCCCTAGACGTGTGATAGTGTTTGCTAGTTTCCTGTTGGAGAATCTTGGTCGAGATGTATGACACTTCCTCTTACGGTTTCTATCTGGAGTTAGGTCAATATAGTCGATGCTCCATCTTAGTACAATAGAGGAAAGGATAGGATGGAAGATGGAAGTAGGTTACGAAGGAAGGATGATTCGATATTAGTTGAGAATATTGATTGAGGATTAGATGTGTCACTATTGTTTACTCACTTGGTTCCTACCATGTTTAAAACCCTCTCTTGATTCCCTTTTGGTATTTTAAGTGTGATAATGAGTTATTAATGAATTATTGTAATTTTGTTTGTTTATTAAATGATGCATTTATTTAATCTATTGTCTTGCATGCCTTGGTGTGATCATGCTAGAACTATTCGCTAGAGGCAATTGTTGTTTATTCTTAGTACATGCATAAGATATGCAACCACTAGCTACACACACATACCTTGCACATGTACACTAGTAGAATTAATTAATGTATTAATTATTAGACTAGATTATTAACTATTTAATCGAATGGTTTAATGACTATGTAAATTATATTGCATACAAAAATATCTAGTAGCATTAAATATATTCTTTGACTTTGATTGATGGTTGGTATGATGAATTAAATGAGTATGGCAGGTGATCATGGAAATTTTGGGGAAAATTGTCAAGTTGCATTTATAAGATAGCATGAGAAGACAGACTTTGCATTTAATTTATTGTTATTTTATGTAAGTCGTTTATATTTTAGTTTATTTTGACTTTTCTCAAAAATCTAGATAAGGGAGGTTGATGGCTGATAATAAGGGTGGTTGAGGATACTTGGGGAAATGGGTATGGAAACTTGATAAATAAGAAGAGGAAGTGGTGATGGAGGAGAGGTTGAGAGGTTGGATAATTCTTGAAAGATACATTTCTTGTGATAGTCTTCTTAGAGCATATGTGTTTTGTTGTTCTTGGAGTCACAGGGACAGAGGGCCAAGAAACCGAAAGGTTTCTTGGAGCTAGGAAGTCGTCTAGGCTCCTAGTTGGCTGGGAGGATTTTGTTTTTTCACTCTGGGCAACTGGAAAAATAATGTTTGGAAGCATCTTCCTACTACTGACAGGACTACATTGCAAATGGTCATCTTCAACAGACTAGGGAGGAGGTATTTTACTTGGTATATATATATTTTTTGTTAGTTTGTCCGTGATATGTGGGACTAACCTGTGGCTAAGAAACCACGACTCAGGGGCATCTAAGCCGTCAAAATCACCCGGGGATATCATCTGGCCTGAGCTACACCAACCCTTAACATGGATGGATTTTTTGTCCCTGCAAGTTTCGAACCGATGACTTTAACATCACAGAGTGCCTTAACAACACACTCCCTCATCGACTGTCTTACACCTCGGGGACTTTTACTTGGTATATTTTGTTATGTTCTATTTAAATATTTTAATTTAAAGATAACTTCTTATTTATCTCATCTTCTTATTCAGATTCATGTATTTGGATTCAAATTTGGAATATTTAGCATTTGAAAAATTGTAAAAGAGTTATGAATATGTTGTGGGTTATTCCATAGATGAAAGGAAAAAAATTGTTTACACTTAATGTTTGTGTGTATAAGTTAACAAATTTTGTTTCATGGCATCTCATGGAGAGGCGTTGCAGTACATGTAATGTAAGACAAGGTAAAGGAAAAGTAATAGTCACTCTTGTGAAGGAAAAAAATATGTATATTTGTATTTTGGAATATAAGTTCTCTCTCTCTCTCTCTCTCTCTCTCTCTCTCTCTCTCTCTCTCTCTCTATATATATATATATATATATAGAGAGAGAGAGAGAGAGAGAGAGAGAGAGAGAGAGAGAGAGAGAGTTGATATAAAATTAGTTTATTTAAGGTGGACATTGAAATATTTTATTGATGGCTAGCATTGAAATAATTTTTTTGTTATTAATATTTTTTTAGATGCTACTTATCAACCCCATATTGGGCATGGAGAGAATTGCACATTACACACCTCCCTCACACTAGATGTACAAGGTGTCTCCCAACATAATAATAATAATAATCTATTTTTAAAGTTTCCTTCTTTTTTATTACTTATAAATATAGTTATTCAATCTACAAAATATTCACTAATTACAATTTATGAATATTTTATGTTTATCTATTACTTCAATCTATTTTTAATGTTTCCTTCTCTTTTATTACTTATAAATCTAGTTATTTAATCTACTAAGTATTCATTAATCACAATTTATGAATACTTTGTGTTTATCTATTACCTTTTATTATTTAAACTTAATTTAACATGAATTACTTTTCATACAAGCTCTATGGTATTGGTGTGATACCAACATATTTGTGACTCTAAAAATAGTTCTTTTGAAACTAAATTAAATAAAAATACAACCTAAAATTAGTTCTTTTGAAACTAAATTAAATAAAAATGCAACCTCACCAAACAAGTCACTATTTTCATTATTTCCCCAATTCGTTGTAGTGGTCCTAGAATCCATACTTTGAACACTTATAAACTCAATTATTCAATGGTGACCCACTTCATAACAACGATACAAAGTATGATCTAAGGGGTCCATGGAGAGCCATATTGATTGCAAATTGATTGGTTAAAGACAAATTAATTGTTTAAATTCTTAATTATGTACCATGTCCGTTATATGGGAAGGCATTTTTCATTATTTCATCCATATTTTGGGGGACTATGGTTCTTTTGATTTATGTTTCATCAATAGTTAACAGCAAGAAGGATTGAGGATCAAAAATGAGGAATATCACGTCATAACAACGTTACAAAACCATATTCTAACATTATTCTAGTCCATGGAGAACCATATTCTAACATTCTAATTTAAAAAGCATTATTCTTAACATTATAATTATGATCTAAGGGGTCCATGGAGAACCATATTGATTGCAAATTGATTGGGTAAAAACAAATTAATTGTTTAAAATCTTAATTAGGTATGTCCATTATATGGAGGGCATTCTTCATTATTTCATGCAGGATAAGAACCACATTTAATATTAAATATTTATGGTACATTTAATTTGTGTTTCATTAATAGTTGACAGCAAGAAGGATTGAGGGTAAAAAAATAGGAATAATTCATAGTAATATTTTACGTTTCTTCTTTAAAAAAAATCGTTAGAAGGATTTATGGAAAAAATATGAGCTATTTTTTAGGGTTTTCAATATCTATTTTGATAGGCAGTATTGAATGCTGATAGGCAGTATTGAATGCTGTAACTGGTGGTTTATAGATAGTTGGATCTGAAAACAATTCAAATCTAATGACTTATAGATCATAAATTATAATGATCTATAAATCATAAATTGTTAAATTTAAAAGCAATTCAGATCCAATTTTCTTTGCAGCATTTAATACTACTTAACAAAGTTATTTAGCAAAGTGAGTATTGCTTAACTTAGCAGCAGATATAACAATATCCACCTGCTATTCAACATTAAATATTGTTGCAGATGATCTATAGAACAAACGTAAATGATATAAGAAATAACATTGTGTCCATCGGGTTAAAATGAAAATCAATACAACCTCCTCCAAATAAATAAAGTGAATCTTTAAAACCCGATCACTTAAAGTCACTCATTAAGAAATAATGTTAATAGTCAGACATTGATTAGCAGCCAAGCTCTTAAGTCATTCACGTCTAAGAAAATTTGTAATAACTTTTACATTAATTTAGTTTTGTAATCATAATAATAGGTTGAAAACTTGTAACAACTTTTACATTAATTTAGTTTTATAATCATAATAATAGGTTTTTATAGGAGGATATCTTCTTCAAACTTTAATTTAGAAAAAAAAAATCAATGCTATAAAAATATTATTTTGGCCTTTATCATATCAATTTTTTTTTATGTTGTGTTACAATTATTAATGTTATTTTTGAGTGGGCCTAATGGTTAAGAACATGTGTTTTCTCTTAAGAGGTCACAGGTTCAAATCCAGAGGGGGTAGGGTATGTATACCTTCGTAGACTTTACCAGTCAAATCGTTGGGCGGAGGGGGGTCCCTTGTCCCACAAACAA